>BMAC01000293.1:840888-855338 GCA_014905375.1 Phtheirospermum japonicum | reverse complement strand
GGCGTGTTTAATTTTTTTTTCATTATTTACTCTAGTTGCCTTGCATGCTTATAAAAAGGCTCACTGTATCATCTGTTTTTTTGTCCCTTTTCAAAAAACTTCATTTCGTAATAGTCAAATAGATGTAGGTGTAGCTGCCTAAATTCATTGAATGTGAGCGGTGGTGATGAAACTGGCGATGCTATTTATCGTTGTGTGAAAATTATTATGTGTTGGTATTTTCATGTTTTCTGGATATGTATTAGTTAGTGCTAGAAATGCAATGACAACTCATAGTAATACAATGTTCTATACAATCTGGGTTGTGTCTGGGTTTCTGTACAATATTCTTCTCGCACTGATATGGATATGTCCAAATGTCAGGAACTCTAAGTTGTGTAACGATTTTGCGTTTTCAACTGTATAAACATATATAAATAATTAAATCTGCAGCAATTTTTAGAGAAAAAGGTATTGATTAATATTAAATTAGAATTCAAACTTGAGAAAAAAAGACATACAAATAATAATTAAATCTGCAGCAGTTTTTAGAGAAAAAGGTATTCCCATTAATGTTAAATTAAAATTCAACGTGAGAGAAAAAAAACATTTACAAATAATTAAATCTGTATCAATTTTAGAGAAAAAGGTAGTCCCATTAATGTTAAATTAGAATTTAAACATGAGAAAAAAAAATGACGGGGAGATTTTGTTTTCCATGAAATATGGAAATATACTTTAATTATGGGATTCTATTTAAAGTATAATGGCAAATGACATTAAAGTCCTTTTCTATTAAAACTTAACTCAATTATAATAATTCTCTACATCATCCTAACCATCTATTAAATCCCATCTGATGGATAAGATGGGTTCCTAGTTCCCACATAGGGGATCGGTTCCCACATGATCTCAATCCTATATAGATTATATATATATATATATATATATATATATATATATATATATATATATATATAGAGAGAGAGAGAGAGAGAGAGAGAGAGAGAGAGAGAGAGAGGAAACTTCTACGGTGGCTTCACGACACCATTCCTCACTTCATGTGACTCAATAGTAACCATTAGATCAATTTTAGGTTTTTTATATTAAAAGATCTACGGCTGTAAATGCAGGAGGGGGTGGGGGTATGGTGCCTTGAAGGCACACTTTTCCATATATATATATATATATATATATTAATTTATATATACTAGTTTTTTTTTTCCACCCGTGCGATGCACAGGGCAGAAAGTTAAATATAGAAATGCAAGTTGTGTTAATATTATTATTATTTAATATGTGAAGAAATAAATAAATATTTACGATAGAGATTGAGAGAAATAATTAAAAAATTCACACTTGATAAATTATACATCGAAACCACACTACGTACATGAACGTTAAGTTCATACGTTCGTGAATACTTCTTTATACACCACATTATTGGTCATGTTCGATCCCGAATCGTCATCACCACAAACTAATATCTTCAATCCCTTTCGATGGGTGACACGCGACACGGCAACATATAACTGACCATGACTGAACACAGAATTTTTCAGATAAAGGCCGACGTTCGAGAGCGATTGACCCTGGCTCTTATTTATCGTCATGGCATATGAAATCATGATCGGAAATTGCCTTCTTTAAAACTTGAAAGGTATCCTAACGTCGGAAGGCGTTAGACTCATGCGGGGAAGCAACACTTTTTCTCTCGCCTTTGCACCGGTTAGAATTTTGCATTCAAGGACGTGAGTGGAAAGTCTCGTAACAACCAATCTCGTCCCATTGCACAATCCTATTGAGTGGTTTATGTTCCTCAACAACATAACAGGCGTCCCCACCTTCAGATGCAGCTTGTGATTGGGCACCCCATAACACTTTATACCATTCAAGAATTCGGGCGTGTCCAAATCACTCAAAAAATCACTCCCACTGTCGGATTTGCAGGCACTGTCCGAACTCAGATAGGTGCACCCCTCGCTCGAGTTCAAAGTGTTCATGTACTCGTTGACAGAGTCCACAACATCGAGAGTCGGGGACAATATGGCCCTATCCTTCAGGAACATCGGATCATCAATAGAGTCCCTAAACATCGGGTATGTATCCTCAACAATAGCCGCAATGGGGTCGCCCGAATATCGGAGGAGGATATCATCAGGAACTTCTATTGCAGTACAACCGTCATTCGGTCCTCCTATGTTTCCATCTCCAATGCTGGCAATCCAATCGGAGAACTCCTCCAACTCAGCACGTTCCTGCCATCACCAAGACTCCGGAGCCTCATGTTCTGAGTAAGTCTCAACACAGTGCAATGCCTCATATTCTTAATTATTCTTAATAATTAAGAATAATCAAATCCAACCCTAATGAATAATTATTTTAAGTCCAAATAATAATATAATTAAAATTATAATAATATAATTTTTAAATTCCTATAAATTTAAAATAATTAAAATTAATTTAAAAATATCTTATGGGCTTGAATTAATAAACCAACCCATTTAAATAATTAAATTCAACCCAAACATTAATTTAATTTAAGTCCAAATTAAATTAATAGAAACTCAATATGATGAGCCCAACTATAATCCTGATAGGCCCAATACTAAACTGGACCCAGCCCACAATCCAACCCATTTACCACCACGGACGGTCAGGATCTAATCTCTGGAATCGAACGGTCATTATTTGAGCTGGCCGATTAGACCATGGTATAAAAAGGGACAAACCCTATTTTTTCGGCCTTCCAGCCTCATTTCCAACCTTTCACCAACCCTAATATCTTTATCCTCTCCGCTTCTCTCCAGAAATGGAGTCTGGTCCACTCCGCCGCCCATCCTGGCGGTCAAACATGCACTCCGCCGTTCATACCCAGACAATATCCACAAACATATTTCCACAATCCAAACGGCTCGATTATTTTCTTTCCTATATCCAGTTGATCTGTATAAGTTTGTTGCCGATACAGTGAGATTTACAATTTAAACACCGCCACAAACCTTTCAGATCTATGAACTCCGAGAACAAACTACGCCAGATTCAAAACTTGCAGGGATACTAATCAGGTACATGTTCTTCAACCTAAAATTTATATCACAAATATAATTTTCTAACATTTTTCATAGATTTTTAACAAAATCAGTCTTTTCTTGCTGAAATTTTGAAAACAATATTCGATTTGTGTAAAAAAATATCTATCATGTTAGATCTACTGTAAATATATATAGACCTGATCTTAAATAATTCTATCTATATAGATCTATTCATAAAATGTATAGATTTGTTTCAGAATCGGTAAATTGTGAAAGATCTATAAGAAAATGCGTCGATCTATTTCAAAATCGTTATACTTATTAGATCTATAATAAAAAGTATATCGATCTGATTTTAGATGTATCTACTGTGTTGGATCCATTCAAATCTATTGTATCCAATTTTTTTACGTGTTTTTTTATTTTGATTTCGGCCGAGGTTGTATTTACGAAAGAAGGGTTCCGGCGATGGACCCAGCAGAACAATCTAAACTCAAAAGATGCGCCCAAAAAATACAAAGCAGGATCCAGACAGATTTCCATCATACACTGGTAGAAGCATCAATTTAAAACCTGATTTCATTTACATGCAATTATGTATGAAGATCTTGACTGATATACAAATTAAATGAAAGAAAAACAAACGCATGCAAAATATTTTCAAACATTACATCTTTGTTTATTTAAAAATTTCTACTGCTATTATCATTTTCATTAAATTATCATTTTTTTAAATTTTAAAAGTAATAAATAAATTGTCAGGTTGCTGCATGTACAATTATCTGTAGGGTTTGTTTTATTTAAAAATTGTGCAGATATGAGTCTTTATCTACTTGCTGTTTGATTAGTTTATGCACTGAACAAAATAAACTATGAGGCACACTGAAATGTGTTCTTTTTTTAATAAGAATGTGTGATAAATCCTTATTTACTGAGATTAAATGTCTTCTTATTTACTATAATTGCATGTTCAACTTTGTATGAAACTATTGTTGGTGTTTTCTATTTAATGATTAACTGAGCAAAACATGCAATTGAAGTCTTTTATATTTAAACATAGATGATTGCTTCTCAAGTCATATGTAGTGTGTTATCTTATAGTATTATGCATCCTGTTTGATCTATGGGTTATTTATGCATGAAGGAATATTTATGGAGTGTTGATTTATGGGTTGTTGATTTATATGGAGTGTTACCTAATACAGTGTTGATTTATGGGTTGTTGATTTATATGGGTTATCTGTTGATATATGGGTTGGTTTTATAAAGTTATGTATTTAAATAAAACAATTTATGTTCATCAAATAGTAAACTTTGCTATTCTGTTTTAGTATGTATACAGAGTTAATATTTTTCTCTTGAGTGTGTTATGTTCAAAGCTGTCATTGCTTTTTCATTAACTTAAGTTAATGAATCTTAACATAATTCACTTTCATATTGGAAAAAGCTACTCAGGAAAGAGAGGAGGCAAGCAATAGCATTCAACAGATTCAAGAACAAAGATAAGTAYACAAAGAAACTTTCTGCACTCAATTCAATTCATACTTTCAAAACATGAATTTCTTTTTRAAGATATGTCAAAGTTTATCGGYTGGAAACCTGACATGACCWATCGTAGTATGATAATGCCTYTGAATGGAGTCCAGGGTYTAAGTAGGTGTAACAACGCCACGAATAAAGACATATCTTTTAGAAAACTAACATTTGAGCATTGAACTATACAAACTACTGTTTTATATTTACAGTGCAATATTAATTGGTATATGTTTGATGTTTTATGCAGGTAAGGGWACATAGACTGGATAGGAGGCACAACATGAAAAAAGATAAGTACCACATTGTCCATCTTAACATTATACAAATAGATTATAATTCAATTCATACTTAGCCAAATAAGAATTTCTTTTTAAAGATATGTCAAAGTTTATCGGCCGGAAACCTGACATGACCTATCGTAGTATGATAATGCCTCTGAATGGAGTATAGGGTCTAAGTAGGTATAACAACAACACGAATAAAGACATATCTTTTAGAAAACTAACATTTCAGCACTGCACTATATAATATACAGTTTATATTTACAGTGCACTATTAATATGTATATGTTTGATGTTTTATGCAGGTAAGGGAACATAGACTGGATAAGAAACACAGCAGGAAAAAAGATAAGTACCACATTATCCATCTTAACAATATACAAATAGATTATACTGAATAAAATATAATTCAATACTAACTGTGTATTGCTGCCTCACGGATTCAGAATAACTGGCAAAGACACAATCAAATGAGACACAACTCATAGGACTGCTGCTAAAAAGGTTAAAAAACTTTATTCACATGATTCTTTTAAGTTTTTCTAAAAACCTAATAACATATTAATAATAATTTAAATATGTTACTAATTTCTATAATTTACTAACTGTAGATTTAAAGGGCTGACAGGAAAACAGGTACGACTGATACATAATGATATTAAACTTAAAGCATAAAAAAAATACCTGTCATTGTTCTGTCTGTTTGTGCCCTTTTTCGTATGGTTTCGGCCTTCCTCCCCATAATGTTGTCTAGCAATGCGCTGCTCCAAATGTATTATTATCCGTTATGTGTTTGTTTTCGGATGTATTTATGTGTTTATTTCAGATGTATGTATGCGTGTTTGTTCTTTTAATCACCCTGTAAACCCAATTGAGTTGTCGGCGACATAATCATAATTTATGATATTAGGGTTAGTCATAGATAATCTTATAAGCACGCGGAGAGATATTTAGAACAAAATTTTTTTTTAAATAAGTAAGATACGTATCTATATTTTTATATTTTATAGTTATAAGATAACCATAATACTTATCTACTAAATAAAACATGCGGTTATTAGAATTCTCAAAAATAGAAAATATTTTTTTATCGGAAACTTTTCAATAATAAACAATTTGATGTTTTATAGGAATTTAATTTAAAAAAACATTTTTTATATCTATTATTATAGTTTATAAAGTTATTATGAAACATTTTTTTTTAGATTATTGCTTTGAATTATTACAATTGGATATTAAAAAATACTATTCTTTATTCATCTTTACAAAATATTAATACATTATTATATTTTTTCCATGAATATTTTTTATTGTTTAAAATATCTACAAATTTAAAATACTACTCTTTTACGTATCTACCTTTTTATTTAAATACTTGTACATTGAGTAATAATAACTCGGTAGTTTCTAATAAAATTTCTCAAACAACATTTTTATAAGTAGAATAGTTCAAATAACCATTTCAGTTTCTATCATAATTGAAAGAGATCAACGTAGTTCACAAATTAAATGTGCACTCAATTACCATCGTTTGGATGATGATAAGACAGTGCGTTAACTTGTTGTATTTTATTTTATTATGCTATGCCTCTATAACTTCACTTTTTATAAATAATTCATTAGTATAATCAGAGCATAAGTTTAATATCTGTACTTTATTAAATTATTACATGCTGAATAACTCAATAGTTTGTGTTGACTGTAATTTATTAACTTATGATATGTTTTAGTTCATAAATAATTTATGTTATAGATGTATAGAACACTCCCTTCGGAAATATCGTAGCTGATGAATTAGTCGTTGTTCTCGCGTAAAAACAAATAAACCCTCCAACAATTCTTTTTAACCTCGAAGATTAATCCTTAATTTATAATATTCCATAATAAAATAAGTGCAAAAGATGAAGAAGTAATATACACTCACATAAAAGACTATTATATGTATTTTGCGATAGTAATAAATTAAAAACAAAGTTAATAATAATAATAGAAAATTTTTATTAAGTAGTTTAAAATCTGAGAAATATCAGATTTAAATTCAATAGATATTGTCTCAGCATATAATGCTTACTAACTCAACTCCAAATAAATTCAAAATCCCAAAATCAATATTCAAACCAACACCAATTAAATAATAAAACTAAGGAAAATAACAAATAGGTAATAGATAGTAAAGAAATGTTCTATTTCTTATCATCACTCACAATTCCTCTGATCCTTGGTTCATCTTCAGCATCTACCTCATCAACCCCATCATCATTACAGCCCCCTTCAAAGTCCAGGACTTCTTTTCGCACCGATTTTCCATCTTTAGTTAGAACCCTAGGTGTCTTCGACGAAGTAGAAGCTATCCCATCACCATCGAATATCAGCTTCCTCACGGTTGAACTATCACCATCTAGCTCAAGGACATCGAACTTTTTAATAGGAGTAGTAACCTCGTCCTCCGAACAGGCATCCTGTTCAATAGTTTCAATTCAAAATCAATCAATGATTAAATATATTGATCCTATATAAATCCCACAGAAAAAATTTACGAATAATTACCTCCAAATCATGAAATACAATTTCAATAGAAGATTTTTGATCTTCATCGTCGTATCCAGATCTCTCAAACAACCGGACAACTCTAAGCTTTAGAGCCTTCTTATTAGTGCGGTCGATCTCCTTTTTTAGTCCGAATAGCGGAGGCATTGTTCCAAAAAATCTTATCTGCCCAAGTTTTGAAAATAGAGAGAAAACAAAGGCACATTCGAAAGAGTATGAAATTGATATCTTGCAATTAATACAACCCTGTATTTATAGGGTGACTTGCGTGAAACCCTAGGAATTTTAAATATGGAATTTCGGTCATCCGAGGATTAAAATCAGATTTCCTATCCCTCAATTATAGCAATCGATTTGTTTTATATATTTTAGTAGATCTTTTATGTGATTTTTGTAATCGTGAAACCGTGTTGATTAGTTGCCCCCAAACATGTCGAAAGAATGAATAAATAAAATAAAACTGCCGAATTCTTTGTTACCTAATAAAACTTATTACGTATCTTTTAAACAGTATTTAATAAAACCGTGTTGATTAAAACTGCCGACCTCTTTAGTAAAATATTATTTACTAAATTTCAAATATATTAAATATATCTTTTAATAAGATAAAAAATCTAATTCAATCTGATATTTTAATAACCTTAATTCAATCTACTTCTGATTTATTGTATTTACCTTTTACAGGATTCTAATTCTGCAAGAGAATCGGGTTGAAATAACTACCAATTTTACAAACATCAGGCACGTAAATGATTCCTGATTAATGCCAAATTCAATTTTATTGGGCATGTATATTAATTTATTTCCTTGTTTTATTTTTTTTCTCCTTCCTTATTTGTGGCCTGTAATTAATTTATTTAATTTGCTCTCTTACTTTGTCTTTTTATTTTCTTCTTATTTATTTGGGGCCTGTACATAATTTATTTAACTTTTTTCCTCGATTTTTTTTATTTCATTCAGTTAAAAATATGGGTTAATTTTTTTAATTCCTCGAATCTTAATTAAATGCATCAAACAATATTTGTAACAAACTGGAAATATTAACATATGGTGATAATCGAATATTCTTACGAATATAAATTAAAGTCATTCGACAAATACAATAACAAATAGAAAAGTGAAAAATCTGTTTCCTAATTTATTGGTGCAAATCCGAAATTTGTATGGCCACACACAGAAATAAGACGTGAATTCAAATTGTGTTGAAAAGTCAACATTGGTGGCTGAGATATTTAAATTAAAAAAAAAAAAAACGTTGAAAAGTCAACAAAGGTGGCTTTGCGCCAAAAAACTTTCTTTTTGGGGAAAGAAAAAAGTTTTGGCGGGAGACAAAACAATTGCCTAATATAGCCAACACTGTTATTATATATATATATATATATAGATATTAAGTATTATATAAATATAAAATAGATATATTAAAAATTCAAAATAATTAACAAATGTACTTTTTAAATTATTGGATTATTTAAAATAAAAATATGTAGGTTCTAATTAGGTCTTGCTTAAAACTTTTCAATGTTTTTATTGAGTTCAATATATTTAAGATGATAGTATTATTATTGCACTTTCTAATGAAAATATAAGATCTTAATATATGTTGTCTAAATAAGTTGGAACACAGACAAAATTTGCGCTAAAAAGAATAATGGAAGCATATGATTCGGTTTAATAATAAAAAAGGAAAAAAGTGCATACTCAAATTTTCTTTAAAAAAATTGAAAAATTTATGCTCGGTTATAAACAGCCATTAGAGGCAAACTGGACTGTCGGTAGTAGTAGTCACAACAGTTCGGGCAGCGGCTCAAACCGCCGTAAATAAGATAGTGGGAGGCGGTTTTTAGTTTCACCAATTGTTTTCATATTAGAAGCGATTCTCTAATTATAACCGCCTTTTGTTTTGCAACCATCTTTATTTACTCATCTTAGCAGCGTTCTCTCTAATGAGGCGGTTCTCTAAAGAAAAAACACATATGAGTTTACCTTACCACAGTTAATTTAACATGACTAATATAGTATTAATATATTTTTTTTATCATTTTTATAATAATTATTTTTGAAAAAAAAATGTAATATTTTTGTTGTGCTTTTTTTATTATTAAAAATAATGACATGATATGCGATGGAAAACCCCAAATCTTAAATGTCATGTGGCATTTTCCAACGAGTATATTAATTTCAGATAAAAATTATCTTCGAATAATTGGTGGACCAAATTTGTAATAGTGTACTAATTTTGCGGCTAGTTGTGCATTTTAGCCCCACTCATACTATTTCCACCGCACATAAGAAAAAAGAAAAGAATGATAATGAAAACCTTACTAGGTGTGCATTTTTCCTTTTGTTTGAGAATTACGCATTATATTATACCATGGGCGTGGATATACTCCATAATCGTTGAAGAAGATGAAGTTGTTGTGTTTAAAATTTGAGGTTAATTTTGGTATTTTAATGATTTTTTTTTAATATGGTGAACTAATAAAAAAAGGTACGTATATCCGCGTCCTTGTACTATTCCATATATTTTAAAATTGGGTTAAAATAAAAATCAATGTCCTCAGTTCTTTTCTTTTTTAATATTGAAAGAAACTCCGTCCAAGATTTAAATATTCTAGCAGAAATCCAGAAAGGATTAAGAATAACTTTTCATGATCTGGGTTTGAATTGAACAGGATGTCTAACAACTACGACAACTGGGAGAGGCTAGTGAGAGTCGTTCTACGCAGAGAGTCGGACAGGCAATTAGCGTTAACTCATTCCCGTGATTTCAGCAACATTAGCTCCACATCAATATCTACTTTAGATCTTAGTTTTATGTCAACTGCTGAATTTGAGGACGATGATTTTGAAATTGGGATGTGTAAGAACTACAACGATGACGACGGCCGGGAGAGGCTGGTGAGAGTAGACAAAAAGTCTATAATACAATAAATACCATCAATCACAGCGAGTTTTCTTTTTCTTTCTTTCTTTTTCTTTTATTTTTCATATTCCATAATTAATTGGAGGCAGGAGGACGCTAACAACGTTGAACTAATAATTTGAAACAGAGATTTTTTCTTGACGAAAGGACTGGAAAGAAGTGTTTCTTGCTAGGAGCCATAAACTTTCAAGATTCATCGGGCGCTATTCCCGGTCATTTTAAATCTAACACAAAATCCAGGTCCTTCATCATACACAAACTATGCAAGCCAGCTCGTGTTTGAAATTGGACTTTTTTTTTTTTTTTTTGGTTAAATATTTTGAACTTGTCGTTGTAGATTTTCAGGGGTGCTAGAGCTTTACGATTTAGAGGATCTTGATATCCGATGCAGCATAAATTTACAATCAATGCTGTCCCCAAACACATTATATGCCGCATACCTTGTATTTGATAATATTAAGAAGTATGAAGTAATAGAAGCTACTTTCGCAGCTCATTCAAGCATGAGAGTTTTTCATAATGGATCAGATTATCGATCCAAGGCCCAGGATCGCACGGTCTACTTTGAGTCGGAAAATGGTAGACTAGACGGTTGGACGGAAGTTGAGTTGGGAGACTTCTATGTTTATCCAGAAGAAGACAAAGAGGTACAAGTGCGATTGATGTGCTATGATGATTCCATGATGAAGATAGGATTAGAACGCCTCGTTATTGAAGGCATTGAGTTTCGACCCTTGGAGAGCAAGCAAAACATAAAGGCCGGTTCAAAATTTGATCAGTTTATGTCAATTTTTTCTAGACAAACAAGCCAATTATCACCTATGGGCTATTCCTATTTGAAACAGAGATTTTATCATGATGTAAGGACAGCAAAGAACTGCGTCAGGCTGAGAGCAATGGATCTCTTAATTTCATGGGGAGACAATCCATCCTCTTGGAAATGGACAACGCATGTTGATTCCAGGTACGTATATAGTCCAAGTTAAATTACAGGTAATTAATTAATGTATTATTGCATATATATTCAAATTGCAGATTTCCTGAGGTGGCGGAGCTTATATCCGTCTGGTGGCTCAATATTCGTGTCGGGATCAAAACGAGAATGCTATCTCCAAAAACTGATTATGCAGCATTTCTAGTGTTCAAGTTAGCTGAGGGGTCTAGGGGCCTGGAACAAGTAAATGGAATGATCAGATTTCTTGATGAATCAGAGAACGTTGCTCAGAAACGGGCTCGCATTTTGAACCTTCTCATTGCAGTCACTAGTCGAGCGGATGGGTGGATGGAGATAGAAGTGGGAAACTTTCATGTGGAAAAAGGGGATGAAAGAGAGGTTGAGGCGCAGTTGTTTGAGACTAGATGTAATTTGAAGAATGGCCTCATTGTCGAGTGCATCGAGTTTAGACCTATGTCGTATACTGTTTAGTTATTTGTTTAGACGAGGTGTTTTTAAAACTCACAAGGTTTTCCATAAGTAATCCCATTATTTTTCCTGAGGTGTGCACCATGTCATCTGGATTTGGCCTTCGTTCTAGCTCGAAAAAGCTCAATTCAGTTGGGATTAGTCTCACTTGTTCTTACTGCAGGGAAAAAAAAGCCAATTAACTATGGACTATTCAAGTTATGATCTAGTTTGTACACTTTTAACTATTAATCATCCTAATAACACAGAAACCAAAAAACAAAATAAAAAAATTGGAGTTTAGATATGATGTACCATTTCCATCTAAAGTGTTCAAGAATTTGTGAATTTTCCACAGGCAAAGTAGTTCATTAAGAGCATCTCCAGTGCTGGTTGTTATCTTAATAAAGTCAGCCATGACATGGAAAAAATTTATCTCAATATTTTGGACTCTTTTTAAATTATCTTTTGGTCAAACTTATCTATATTATCTATATTTTTATTTTATTGTTAAAAAACAAATGCCACAAGCACAAAATTTATTGGTGTTGACTTTATGCATTGGAGATAATTTTTAAAACAAAGATTTATTCTTTTTAATATTCATATCACGTGGATAGAAATTATATTAGTTTATTGACATGCGTTGAAAATTATTCAGCGTCAAAAAACTACGAATCGGAGATGCTCTAATGCAGTAATGATGTTGACAAAGCAAAGACCAGTTTATTATATTCTGGACTATAAAGTGTTTTTTTTTTCTTTTTGTGTCCCTTTTAATGAACCCTGTATTTATTATATTCTGGACTGTCGGAGATAAATACTGTAGAAAGTAGTATGGACCATTGCTTCTTTCACTTTGAAATTTTATCAAAGATGAGTTTACCTCTCACACATTTTATTAAATTTTTATGATATTGAGCTTATATTTTATAACGTTCGCAGGTAATAAATATCAACATTCTTTGTGTAAAAAAAAATAAAAAATTGTTCACATGAAATATAGTGTAGTAGTGGTGGTACAAATAGCCAAGTTGATTCTGTCTCTGTCTGTGTAATACTAGTACCTAGTCATGTAGCTCCTAAGGGTCCAATGTTTCTTGGTAAGATTATTCTACAAAAATAAATTTCATATGTCTAAATATTATGTAACAACAATAAGTATCTATGGCATATACTTGTATAATGACAGACAAAATTATACAAATAAATTTATACTAACCATAATTAGTTATCTCAGGATTAAAAAAGTTTGAGTCGTCAAGGCGTTTCCAGTTCAATTGTGATCAGTCTCACTTGTTCTTACTGCCGAAAATAAATAAATAATAAAGTCAATTACCAATGGACTATTCAAGTTATGATCTAGTTTTTTACTATTAACTATTAATCTTCCTAATAACACAGAAATAAATATAAAAAGTTATTGCCAAAATTGAAATTAGAGTTTAGATATAATGTCACTTCCATCTAAATTTTCAAGAATTTGTTCTCCACACGCAAACTCGTTCATTATTGAATGCAATAATGCTGTTGATAGAGCAAAAACTAGTTGTTTCTTGTGGTTGACGAAGACCTGGTCAGTCTTGCCACTCCAACGAATTGAGTACATGTAGTAAACATATTAAATAATTTCTCGGAATTGATACACACACATATATGAATTTTATTTAATTTATTATTATTTTGCATAAGTTCATATTTGTAAACCTGGAATTTGAAAATGATTAAAAAAGAAAAGGAAAGAAAACACAAATTTTAATTCAATAGAGTGCGTATATAGTTAAGTTTAAAGTTAAAAAAATCAAAAGTTAAGTATAAATAAATAAATAAATGTCACGATATGGTTTAGCGCGCAGTGGGCGGTGGAGGCTGTAGATGGACTATTGTTGCAACTATCGCCATGGTGAGTTGTGCCGGGAGTCGTGCCTCGAGCTCATGTCGCTCCTCGTGCGTTTCCTGTTAGGCTCACTCGTACAACTCGTGTTGCTCCTCGATCACAACCTGCTGCGGGTGAACATTACAAAAAAATCAGTGAATGTTGACGGACAAAATCGTCAGCAAAAATGTCAGTATCGAATTTACTAGCGGGCGCTACATGTCAGCATTTTGGGGTCAGTATGTACTGATGGCATTATCTTACCTGTCAATAAAGACTCCAGGCACCATACGGAACCCGTTAGCATTTATAAAATATGATAAAAAATTAATAATTTATTTGGGTAGCCCAGCCCGCCCCTGGCCTGACCATTATCTTAAGCGCACATATAGCAATAAACGCATCAACTCCTGATGGGTGCGATCATACCAGCACTAATGCACCGGATCCCATCAGAACTCCGAAGTTAAGCGTGGTTGGGCGAGAGTAGTACTAGTACTAGGATGGGTGACCCCCTGGAAAGTCCTCGTGTTGCACCCCCTTTTTAATCAAGCACCGTTCCACACATTCACGTGTTTAGTTTTTTTTCCTCGTGTTGCACCCATAAAAATGGGGCTTTTCGTGTTCCCGGACCGGAATTGGACCGAATTTTTTTTTTTAATTTGAGAATAAATACCCTACATCCAATATTTAATAGTTCAACATACACAATAAAGTCCATGACAATTCAAAAAAAAAAAAAAAGTAATGATCACAAGTTCAAAACTATTGTTCAATTCAAAGTTTAAAACAACATAAATCCATAGCACACATTACAAAATCAAAATAACTAAATAAGTACCATTTAAGCATTAGAAACAACTAATAAACA
>BMAC01000293.1:822460-840863 GCA_014905375.1 Phtheirospermum japonicum | reverse complement strand
CTAGGCCCCGCCTAGGCGCCCTAGGCGCTGGTCTGGCGCCTAGCGGCCGCCTAGCGATTTTTAGAACACTGCCTCCCATAAAGACTCCAGGGCACCATACAGGGACCGTTAGCATTTACATAAAATACTGATAAAAAATTAATAATTTATTTAGGCAGGCCCAAGCCGAGCCCACCCCTGGCTGACCCACAACCCAGCCCAACCATCATCAATTTAAATCCCATATATGGCATGTTTGGGATTCGAACCCGCTATGGGTGTGCAAAACTAGCCTGAACCAGAAATCCGGACCGGATCGGTGATAATCCGGTCCGATCTACGGTCCATAAAAATGGGGCTTTTCGTGTTCCGGACCGGAATTGGACCGAATTTTTTTTTTTACCCTTTTTAATCAAGTACCGTTCCACACATTTTTAATTTTATTCATTTGTCATTTTTAAAGAAAAAAATGTTGTTAGTTGTTTATATTGTCCATATAAATTAAGAGAATGAGTTGTTTGTATTTTATTCTATAGTGTAATTGATTATTTAATTAAAAAATCTTTCCTATTACTATATAAATTTACGGTACTATTGTTTATAATTATATTATAACATTAATAGTAATACTAAGAAATATGTTTCCCATCATTTACTATTAGATCATATTAATTTGAAACCTCTCATAAGTTTTAGAACCAGATTACATAAAACGTATATACTACACGAAATTTGTTTTCTTCCAAAAAGTCAAAGGGCTCAAGCGCATGTAATGCATGCACCATTTTTGTGGCTTTTTGAAGTAATATTAGGCGGAGGTTTCAAAAAACAAATCATGTATAATACGGGTTGTTATTTGCAACAAAAAAGTAATTTAGATTTCAAAGTGTAAAACCTATATATAAGTCATCTATATCAACCCTAAAATGGGTTTTATTAGTGATTTAGATTAATTTTTAGATTCATAAATAAGATTGTGGTTCTTATTTAAATATAGTCCTTATATATATAACTTTAAGGGAAAATTCTCATATACTCTAAAACATAAAACCAATTGCCCTAAAATCCCATTAAATATAAAATTTCCCTAATAATCCAATTACTATAACAATATACTAAACTACCCTTAATAGATTTTTCTCAATAGGAGCAGTTGAAACAGTCAAATTATGACTGTTAATAAAACTCATTTAATGCAATTTTAATCTTTTCAAACTTGAAGTCTAACCAAAAACTAAAAGATGATAAATAAGGTAATTGCAACTTTGCAAAAAACGTAGGGAAAAAGACAACTAGGTATCCATGGGTTCCACACATCATCTTTCCCTAATTTAAATTATATGAAATACTATTACATGAGTAATTACGAACTGCTCGTTTAAAATTACAAACTACTTTGTTCATATTGCGAACTACGTACTACTTTGTTAAAATTACAAACTAATTTATTCATATAAGAGTACTAAATTACCCTTTTTAACTATTTTATTTTGTTCTTCAAAAATTCAGAACTATCCGTGTAAATTCAGAACTACTTACGTAAATTCAGAACTACTTGTGTAAATTCAGGACTACTCGTGTAAATTCAGAACTACTCGTGTAAATTCAGAACTACTCGTGTAAATTTCAAACTATTTTTTAACAATTTAGAACTACTCGTGTAAATTCAAAACTACTCGTATAAATCTCATAACTACTCTTGTAAATTCAGGACTATTCGTGTAAATTCAAAACTACTCATTTAAATTTTGAAAAATCCACACTACTTCGCATAGTTTTTGAGAAATTACATACTAATTCCCATAATTACACACTAGTATAGTATAATTATTTTAGTAATTCTCAAATATTGATAAGTATGATACAATTCGTGACACTAGTAAAAATAATAAAAGTTATTATTGTAACTGACAAAATTTCTTGCCACTTAGATGTAGATATTGTCATTAGGTGTCGTATTACTGATGTTTATTATCCTTTAATTTTATAGTATTTTTTGTATTCTCCATTTTTTACAAGAATAAATAAAAATACGGGAATTTCCAGCACATTTACCAACTTTGAGAATTTAACTGTTCTGACTGGTAATGAATTAAAAAAACAATATATATGCCATTGGAAAGCCCTACGAGTCTAGTTTTTAATAAAAAAGACGGACTGCAATAATAATAATCCGAGAATGATTTATGGCTATTTGACTGAAGTGTGGCAGTGCAGTGTTTTCATACGGGAATTTGGAAGGTTGAGCAACTCTTGGTGAGTTTTCATGAACATACTCATTCAAGCACCTTGGAAGTTGATAAGCACTTAATCTTTAGTCAAGATTCATCTTATTTATCTTTATTATTGTTACCTTTTCATTTTTTCTAAACCATAGAAAATGTAATATCTTATTTATTATCTTTGACTCATCTTGGAGGGTGGTTCCAAGTCCTTACCTATAAAAGGCACCCCATTGTTATGTTTTCAGCACCCAATTTCGAAATAAAAAATATATTTTGAGTTTTTAACCTTTTTTAGAAGATTCTTCTTCTTGTATCTTGCTCTAAACTCTTTTGGTGGATTTTTAGAGTTGTGAGTTTTTGAGAAGTGCCTTGTGTTACCTCCTACTTCTCTGGAATTTTCGGTATCACACTAGTAAAAATAATGAAAGTTATTATTGTAACTGACAAAATTTCTTGCCACTTAGACATGATTAATAATAATGTAGATATTGTCGTTAGGTGTCGTATTACTGATGTTTATTATCCTTTAATTTTATAGTATTTTTTGTATTCTCCATTTTCTACAAGAACAAATAAAAAAATATATATAATTACAGAGAAAAGATATCATTTGGCCTATGATATCCTTAATAGAGTATACGTAAAGCTATCTATAATAGGAAAAAATTACATGATTCACACCCATATGAAAATAACTAAAATTGGAATCAATAAATGACAATATATATAATAAAAGGAAAATTTCCATATGAATTAGAGAGAGATAAAATTGGGGACCGATGAAAAGGAAATGGAAAGAGAGCGTGTGCATAATTATATAAGTTAATTAGTGTATTTATGATTTAAGGGTAGTGTTGATAATTTAAATGTAAGTTTTGATTAAATATGAAGTATTTGGACTGTATGGGGAAAAAAAAATTAATGGATTAAATGGTAAATGGGGATTATGAATTTGTATTAAATGAGAATTTTTCCTAACTTTAAATAAGAATTTTCTAACCGATTTAGAAACCAATCTTCTAGAAGTAAGATCGAGATAATGTTGTTTTCCATGAATACGACCCAACTTGTATATTATTTTCTCTAAACGCGGTTTGACGAAGACCGTTGCCATGTACACACTTCCATAAAATGTTTGTGTATAGTAAGTAGTTGAAGTCACGAAACAAACTCAAATATTTGAATCAGAAGTTCCATTTTTTAAATTAACTAATTTTCTGAAAAATGAGTGCAGTTTTCACATTGAACAAAGACCAGTTGATGATTTTTAGTTGAATGAATTAGCATGTCGAAGAACTACGATAACTGGTAGAGGCTAGTGACAGCCGTTGTGCGCAGGGAGAGGGACAAGCGTTTAGCGTTGACTCATTCCAGGGATACCAGCATCATTAGCTCCACATCTTCCTATGTAAGAATGAGTGTCTACACATACCAGAAAGTAATGAAGAAAAAAAAAAGAGAGAGAGAGAAACCAATTTTTCAAATAAAAAAATCCCGTGTTTGCAAACGTCCATTTATCCTATGTACTTATTTATGATTAAAGGCTATATTAGTAACACACTGAACTTTGAAGCAGAGCGGTCTTCTAGATAAAAGGGCCGGAAAGAACAGTTTCATGCTAGGAGCCTCAAAACTAAAAATCTCATCAGGAGATGGCATTACTTATTGTTGGGAATTTAATAAGTCTCATCCCAAATCCAGGTCCTCAATAACTTATAAACTATGCCAGTCCTCTATTCGAAATCTTTATTAATAAACAACGAATATTACTATTCATAGAACTATCAATACCCAATATATTGAATACTAGATTTTAGAATCTCAACGAATCTTAATCCAAACATCTCATTATTTTTCCACTCGAAAGCTCTTTTAATATATAGATATGGATATACAATTGAACAAGTTCACGAAACCGAACAAATAGCTTTAGCAAAATAAAAACTAACCGAAATGTTTACACTTGGAAGTTGAGAATATCTTTCTTTTCTTAGTGTTTGCAAACATTCCTTGAGGCTAAATAGTAGTAATTCACATCAAAATTTGAGGCAGAGCTTTTTTCTTGATGGAAGAACCGGAAAGGACTGTTTCTTGCTTGGAGCAAAGGAACTCATAATTTCATGTGGAGGCGCCCCATGGTATTGGGAATGGACGACTCATGCTGATTCCAGGTACGTACTTCACATATATGTATGCCTTACAATTGGTTATTACATTTACATATATAAATTTAGATGGGAAATGCATGTTTGTAGATTTTCTGAGGTGGCCGAGCTTAAATCAGGCCAGTGGCTCGATATTCGTGGCAGGATCAAAAGGGGAATGTTGTCTCCAAAAAGTGTTTATGAAGCATTTCTAGTGTTTAAATTAGCTGAGGGGTCTCAGGGACTGGAAGTAGGAAAATCAGTGAACCTATTTCTCGGGAACACTAAGAAACGGAATCCCATGTGGCACCTTCGGACAGTTGGAAAAATACATGAGCACGTTGCAGTTAGTCGAACGGATGGATGGATGGAGATAGAAATGGGAAACTTTAATGTGGAAGAAGGAGATGAAAGAGAGGTTGAGGTGCGGTTGCTTGAGACTAGGTGCTGGAAGAATGGTCTCTTAGTTGAAGGGATTGAGTTTAGACCTACGTATTTTCTCAATCTTTAATCCAGATGAAGGAAACAATGTAATCCCGTTAGTTTTAGTTCAACTGTGTTTCATCGCCGATTCCAATGTCTTGAGTATGTATGCATTGTTTTTGTCATTTATACACAATTTTGACACAATTCCTTATCAAGACAAATATATGTGCTTGCCTGTCATCAATTAATATAATTCTTATTTCATATTTTGGCTGTACAAGATTTTTATAGACTACAACCTGGCAATAGTTTTCTTGAAATAAAACAAATAATAGTATATAGCCATGGTCGTAAACCTTTACGGTAATATCTTAGCATTCAATGCAAGAATGTAGAACTCATCCTTCTAGCATTTTTGTCCATTATGACGGGCGTCCACTGTCAAGAGAGACCTCTCTGTTGTGCACAAATTAATGAGGAAAACATGGCCGATGAGTGCACAAATGCCTAATGAGCATTGAAAAGTGCTAATAATAAAATAGTATTAAGTGAAGGAAATTTGTATCTGATAAAAACAAATAACATAAACAATTTTCTTATTTAAACTTAAAATCACATTATTCATTTTCTTGTTTGAATTTGATGGCAAGAAGGTTTTTTTGATAGGTGATTTCAATTATCTTTGTACACATTTCCTTATAAGATTATTGATAGTCTTATTGTTATCGCTTGAAATAAGAGAAAATTATTTTTTAGTCCATTATATTGTCCATTTTTCAAAAAAGGACCATGATATTGTCCAGTATCAAAATACCTACATTAAGTTGGCAAAATTATCAAAAAAAGTACAAAATTATCCTGATCGAACTTTTTTACTGACGTGACGTGATTCAATGATTTCTTATTATTTTTCTTTAATTTTAAACAATAATAGAAGAGAAAAACCTGAGAAAGAAATTCACTTTAATCCATTATATTGGCCACATTTCAGAAAAGGTACATGACATAGGCCATCATCAAATCACATCTGCTAAATTGGCCAATTCATCAAAAAAGGTCCAAAAAAGATTAATCGGGACATTTTTCTGACGTGGTGTGTTGCAATATATTCTTATCATTTTTCCTATAATTATAGACATTACAAATATGTTTTGCCCTCCATTTATTTTCTATTTTTCTTTTATTTTTCCTTTAATCTAATCAATAAAATTTGAATCAATAAATAATTATTTAAGATCTGAGATAAATATAAAAACATAAAAGAAATATTAAGAAATTATAAATTAAGAAATTTATATTAGAAAATAATTTTTAATAAAAAAAATTAACTAATACAATTAGATATAAATATAAAACCATAAAACAAGTTATAAAACATATAATATATATATATATATATATATATATATATATATATAATATATATATATATATATATATATATATATATATGAATAAAATTATTTTTTTTATATAAATATTTATATTTTTTATAATTTTTTGAAATTCTATTTATATTTTATATTTATTTCTAATTTTATTAATTTTTATTAATTAAAATTTTATTAATAATAAAAAGTAATAAAAATTTTATATTAATTTTATAATTTTGTAAGATCTACTTTATATTTTATATTTATCACTGATTTCTTTAGTTTTTTATTTAATAAAAAATATTAACTTAAATCAAGGAAAAAGAATGAAAGGCAAACATGATTTTATTTTCAATTTAATGTTTAGAATTATAGGAAAAGTGATAAGAAAATATTGCAACACACCACGTTTGAAAAATGCCCCAATCAAGCTTTTTTGGACCTTTTTGATGAATTGACCAACTTAGCAAATGTGATTTGATGATGGCCAATGTCACGTACTTTTTTTGAAATGTAACAAATATAATGGACCAAAATGAATTTCTTTCTCAGGGTTTTTTCTTCAATTAATATTTAAAATTAATGAAAAATGATAAGAAATTATTTAATCACGCCATGTCAGCAAAAAAGCCGATCGGGACAATTTTGTACCTTTGTAATAATTTTGCCAATTTAGTGTAGATGTTTTGATAATGGACAATATCATGGTTCCTTATTAGAAAGTGGACAATATAATGGACTAAAAAAGCAATTTCCCCCTTGAAACCACCTTAATATTATCTTCATTGGTCTTTGGTTATTTATTTCAACGATTTCTTCGTACTCGTCTTTGTAAGACTCCTAACAGTGTTATTTTCATTGTCTGATATCATATTGACATCATCTTCTTTATTCTTCTTTGTGATTCTCTTTCTTTTGTTTTCATTCTATTTTGAAAATGCATACTGCTTCATATCAAATCCATTTGATTTGATTGGTTTAGGTAGAGTTTCTTTTTGATATTATTTTTAGATCAAATTATAACCTTTCAGTTTTATCATTAGACTCACTCAAATATGTCTTGGATGGATCCTTCTTTTAGAGCAAATAGAAATCAAAACTCGATCAACACTTGTAAGCTCAATCAATATAGTAGTTCGTGTTTTCTTTAAACACAATTACATAACTAATTTTAAATAATACACAATTTAATTTATATGTGATCACTCATTACAAAAGTGATTTGATATATTAATTAGGACCTCATCAAGCTAATAATCTAACCAATCCAAATTAGTGGTATTTTAAATCGCCACCCGTATTGATTTGACTTTAAGTGTCGCCCAAATTAGTGGCGTTCCAAAAGCACCACCAATAACTGTTTTGAAGCGCCACAAATCAATTTTTCTGCACTTAGCGAGAGGTGTCTCATCAATATGTCATGCGAGTGGTCTAAGGAATACATTATCGAAAATAGCAGCAGTGGGCAAAATCTCCTCATCTTGTTAAACAATTGGTTGAGGTCCACCAGCAGCTGTTCGAATAGTCTTTTGAGCAATGCCAACAATTGTTCTAACAGTCTTATGTGCAACGTTGTGACCAAGTAGACGACATGATAGTCATAGCTAATCAGACTTGTTGAAGATCAACCCATAAGGAAATACAGGTTGTTAAGTGATCTTCTTCTATTTATATATAATAATATTATATATTTATAATATAATTATTTATAAATATAATATAAATAATAATACCAATTAATATAAGTTTATTCTAATGTTTTATTTATTATTTTATAAATATATTATTATTTTAACTTTATATATATCACACAACTTTCAATAAATATTATTTAAATGTAATACGCTTTAAAATATATTTATATATTTATAATATAATTAAATATTCATAACAAATAATTATATTAATAATTTATGAATAAAATTTATTTAAATATATATAATTAGTAAATATAAAAATATAAAATTTATAATGAATACTTTTTAATTAAAAATATAAATTTCTATATTTCATTCTATTTATATATAATAATATTATATATTTATTATACCATTATTTTTAAATATAATATATAAATAAAAATACGAATTAATATAAGTTTATTCTAATTTTTTATTTTTTATTATCTAAATATATTATTATTTTAACTTTATATATATACATAACTTTTAATTAATATTATTGAATTTTAATACACTAAAATATATTATATATTTGATTTGCACCTTTTTGTACATATTTTTGTTATTGTTTTGTATCACGTTGCGTGTGTTTCGCTTGCTTTTAGGTGTTTTAGGAGTCGAGTTGGCCGTTTTTCGTTATTTCTAGATTTTCTTAGTTTTTGTACGTTTAATTATTAGTTTTCGTAGTTTTTCACTTTTTCATTTTTCTATTGGCCGTAGGACGTCCAAGCGGGGCCCGCGCTCGTTTGGAATCGTTTTCACTCGACTCGGGAATGGACGGACAAAGCAAGGGAGCGCAACGGACGAGGCTCGATAAACCGGCGGACGTGAAAAGAATGAGAAATTGAGCGGGTTACAGAAATTCAGTCGACCGACTGGAAGTGCAGTTGATCGACTGCAATTCTAGTCGATCAACTGAACTCCCAGGATCGACTGCATTCCAGGAAGTTTTGGCGTTTTGGACGACGCAGTCGATCGACTGCCTACTTGGCCGATCAACTGCAGTCGATCGACTGGGTCTTCTCAAGATCGACTGGATTCCAGGGCTTCAGGCCGTTTTGATGTCGCAGTCGATCGACTGCCGACATGGCCGATCGACTGAAAAGTAAATTTTTTTTTGGAGAATAAGTAATCAGACGTCTTTTCAAAGGAGGACAACTTGCAGCTGAGGGCCCTTTCTTCTCCAAGGAAGCTCCTTCAACAATCTTCATATTTCTTCTTTTCATATTTGATCAATTTTAATTCCCATAAATTCTAGTAAATAGTAATAGATTAGTTAATTCTTAGATATTAATTAGCTAGTTGTTCAAACTTTGGTTTATATTTCTTTTGTGAAGAAGCTTTCAAACTTTCCATTTCAAGCTTTTGTGTATCATACATTTGGTAATATCTTTCTATTAATATAGTTTGTTTTCATGTTATTTCTTTTAAACTTGTGTTGATGCTTGGATCTTAGTTTAATTGTTATTTTGATTATCAAAAACTTCCATTTTCATTTTATAACTTTCTAGCTTTTTAACTTATGCTTTTAAGTGGTTAGGTTGTTTAGATCAATTTCTAAGTTTGTAGAAGTGTTATAAGATCTTACTTTCTAAACCTTTGATTTTTGCTAAGTTAATTTTGTTGACTTTTTCAAATAAACTTGACTTTAATTTTCCCTCCATTTTCCTTAATTTAAAATTATAAGTTTTATTAGTTAACTAGTTTAGATTAATCGTTTTAAATAAGCTTTAATTTCCTTTTCATTTTCAATATTTTTAAATCTTGTATTTCAATATAAATCTTAGTCATAAAACTCAAAACCGAACAATGACTATTGCTTTCCTAGTTTAGATTAGTTTAGTCGCAACCGACGATAAGAGCAATTAAGAAACCGACAAGCCAATAACATCCATCCTCGAGAGACATGACTCGGGAAGAACTCGCCGCCCTACAACCGGCTCCGTACTCTTGCGGAGACAGATTCTCAAACTAGAGCGTCGAGAATTCGTTCGATCAAAAATTTGGCGCCGTTGCCGGGGATGGATTAAGGCCAATGGCGTTCTTAATTATTCTTATTGTCATTGTAAATAGTAGTTAGTTAATTGTTTTACATTCGATACGCGTGATCTTTTGTTGTTATTGTGTATGCAAGGTAGACGATCGCTCAGACAGGAGTTGACTCCATTCTTGCCGAACCCCGAGAGGTTGCGACGAGACACACGAGCCGCTTCAAGGCAAGACACGTCCGACGTCCCGTTGCCTCCCTTATTATCCTCGGCAATAGAAGAGCAAAACATGGCCACTCCGTTTGAAAGCCCGACGCCCCCTGCCCCTGCCCACAACAACCAAGGGGTTCCGCCTCCGCAAGTATCGACCGGTCCCGCGCCGTCACCTCAAGCAGCGACTCATCAAGACCCACATCCGGTCTATGCGACGACGTTCGACCAAGGGGGAAATGGTCTTACGAACCAAGACCCCCAAAGTTCGAACCCTCAATTTCACGGGACGCCCTACCAAGGCCCGATCATCGAAGGGCCGCCGTACGCGTATCAACCGCCGTTCCAAGTCCCGAGGCAGTTTCATCAAGGTCCACACTACGCCCCCCACGGGCACGAGCCACGATTCCCGCATCCGACCGGGCCCGTGCCTCAATTCCGAAACCCGATACCTCAAGATTTTCCACGAGCGCCCGCCGTCAACGAAAACCCGTATGCCGTTCGTGATATCGGAGGTCACCCTTTCGCCACTCCCGACGAGGGTCATACCAACAGTATCAAGGAAGTGTCGAGGCCGTACATGGGCGATTTCTCCTCTTGTATTCGATTGAGCCCCGAGGCTCTCGAATACGACTTGAGACCGATAGACTTAAACCGACTACCCACGTTCCACGGCTTACCGCACGAAGACGCTCTACAATTTCTACGTATCTTTTCCTATACGGTGTCGATCTTTCCGCGCCAAGGAATTCATATCGACCAAATCAAAATGAGATGTTTCCCGTACACGATGAAAGACTAGGCCGTTGATTGGCTCATGACATTGCCGTCCGACTCCCTTACCAATTGGGATATGGTCACCGAACGATTCATGGAGGAGTACTATTCCCAAGAGAAGACGGCCAACTTTCGAGCTAAGATTGCTTCGTTCCGACAAGCGAGCGACGAAACTTTCTACGAGGCATGGGAGCGATTCAAAGGGTACCTTACTAAGTTCCCACACCATCGGTTTACCGGCGACTTCTTAAATTAGTTTTTCTATAACGGGTTGGCGTTCGCATCGAAGCGCATGGTGAACATTTCCGCCGGCGGGAACTTAGTCGGCCGCTCGACGAGGGAACTATACGACATCTTTGTAAACATGGTCGCCGATGATCAACGCATGAATATCTTGGAACGGAAGGAGCACGTTAAAGAGGTTTCGACAAGTGCCGAGCCCGAGTGGGCTCGCGAGATTACCGAGCTAAAAAATCAAATAGCCTCTCTCACCAAGCAACCCCCGAGCTCGATAATGCCGGGGCATGGAGCTAGTGCGTGCCCAATTAACTACGGGCAAACGAACGAGTTCGACGAGCAAGCCTACGCAATCCAAGGATACCAAGCAAATCGGGGAGGTTTTCCACGCAACAACGATCCTTACACCACATCGTACAATCCCGGTTGGAGGAACCACCCTAACTTTAGGTGGAAGGAACCAATGAACACTCAAACTCCACCCGGACCCCCGATGGCACAACAAGCTCCACAAACGCGCCCCCAAATCCCATATGCCGCTCGACCACCTTTTCCGCCTCCTCAAGCACCATTCCCGACTCCCCAAGACAATCCAACACCGCGACAATCAAATCTCGAATCCGTCTTATCCGAGCTAAGAAAACGGCTCTTGAGTTTGGAGACGCAAATGGGGCAAATAGCTACGGACGTCAACAAACTAAAACGAGCACGGGACAAGGACAAGCTACCAAGTCAACCGGCCCAAGCTCAAGCCGTGACCATTCTCCGAAGTGGCAAGGTGATAGACAATAAGGTCGCCCTACCCGACGACAGACCTTCAACAAGTGTTCAAGAAGATCGTATTCTTCCAGATTCGAACGATCCCGTAGCCGCTCCTAGATCTCCCACATTACTCTCTAGTGGTGAGGCGAAGGGGTCCCAGGCTGACGGGGGGTTACATAAGTCCGCCGCACTGTACCGACCTCCGATTCCATATCCGAGCCGGATCCGACCGACAAAGCAAGACGCCCAATTCCTCGAGCAATACAAGATTCTATCAAAGGTCAACATAAACCTTCCTTTGATCGACATAATCCGAAACATTCCCGCTTATACGAAGTTCTTCAAGGAACTAACATCTAAGAAACGTCGATTCGAGGAGAATGAAAAGATATGCATATCGAACGCGGCAAGCATTGCCTATAGCAATTCTCTCCCAAATAAAGAAGGCGATCCGGGGAGCTTTTGTATCAAGATAACCCTCAGAAATGGAAAGGAGACACGAGGAATGCTAGACCTCGGCGCGGGAATAAACTTGATGCCGTACTCTATTTTTAAACAGTTGGAGTTGGGCGACCTCAAGGAGACGAGAATGTGTTTGCAACTGGCCGACCGATCAGTCCGATACCTGAAGGGCGTGGTCGAAGATGTTTTGGTACAAGTAGGAAGCCTCATCGTGCCTGTGGATTTTGTTATACTGGACGTCGGGGAGGTGAGAATTGAAGGCCGAGAACACACTATCTTACTTGGTCGACCCTTCATGCCCACGACGAACACCTTGATCGATGTGAAAAACGGAAAGTTATCTTTCTCGGTTTTGGAAGATACAGTGAACTTCTCGATCCACGACTTGGGAGCCGTTCCGCCTTCCTCCTTTCATGCCGATTGTGCTATGATCGACCCGATACAAGAACTAGTTGAGGAAGCCGCTCGAGAGGCTGTGAACGAGAATGTCGAGGACGACGAGAGGCTAGCGCTTCGATCGGAGGGGGTGGTAGAAATATTCGAGATATCAAGCGTCGAACCGGACCTTATGCCAAAATCGGAGCTCAAGACCCTCCCGAGCCATCTCAAGTACGTTTACTTGGAAAGTGGAGAAACAAAACCCATGATCATCTACGCCGATCTTCCCCCGAGAGACGAGGCACGTTTGGTGGAAGTTTTGAAAAAGAACAAGAAGGCGATAGGGTGGAGCCTTGGTGACATCAAGGGGATAAGCCCCTCTACTTGTACGCATCGGATCATCCTCCAAGACGGAGTGAAACCATCAAGGGAGTGCCAACGACGATTAAACCCGAACTTGATGGAGATTGTGAAGGGTGAGATATTGAAACTTGTAGCCGAAGGTTTGATATTCCCGATCGGGGATAGTGAATGGGTGAGCCCAGTTCACATGGTGCCGAAGAAGAGTGGAATAACCGTGATAGAGAACGAACGGGGCGAGCGTGTGACGACCCGTGCGACCACCGGTTGGAGAATGTGTATAAACTTCCGAAAGCTCAACGCCGCCACCAAGAAGGAGCACTTCCCACTCCCATTCATTGAACAGGTGGTGGACAAGCTCGCGGGGCATCATTCGTATTGTTTTCTCGATGGATTGTCCGGATACTATCAAATCGTTATCTCGCCGGAAGACCAATCCAAGACAACGTTCACGTACCCTTTCGGCACATATGCTTTCCGATGTATGCCTTTCGGTTTGTGTAACGCACCCGCTACATTTCAACGGTGTATGCTCTCGATCTTTTCCGACATGCTCGACAAGTACATGGAGGTTTTCATGGACGATTTTTCTATCTACGGCTCTACTTTCGACGAGTGTCTCGATCATTTGTCAAGTGTTTTAGAGAGATGTGTGGAGAACCACCTTACTTTGAGTTGGGAGAAAAGTCACTTCATGGTGAGAAGTGGAATAGTTTTGGGGCATGTGGTGTTGTCCAAGGGAATCGAGGTCGACAAGGCAAAGATCGACGTGATTGAGAAACTTCCCCCATCGATCAACGTGAAGGGAGTGCGAAGCTTCCTCGGTCATGCGGGGTTCTATAGGAGGTTCATTAGGGACTTCTCGAAGCTTAGCCGCCCCTTGTGCCATTTACTTAGTGCCGACGTCCCGTTTATGTTTGATGATGCTTGTCTAGTGGTGTTCAATTCATTGAAGAAAAGCTTGACTTCTACTCCCGTGGTGATAAGCCCGGATTGGTCCCTCCCGTTCGAAATAATGTGCGATGCGTCGAACGAAGCGGTGGGGGCCGTCCTAGGGCAATGATTCGACAAACTCCTTCGGGTCGTCTACTACGCAAGTCTTATGCTCAATGATGCATAGAGGAACTACACAACCACCGAAAAGGAGCTACTTGTCGTGGTTTACTCGCTCGAGAAGTTCTGATCATATATCGTTGGGTCGAGGGTGATTATACATAGCGATCATGCGGCACTACGACATCTTTTCAACAAGCCTCAAGCGAAGCCGAGGCTAATCCGGTGGATCCTTCTACTTCAGGAGTACGACGTGGAGATCAGGGATAGAAAAGGGTGCGAGAACGTAGTCGCCGACCACCTCTCTCGTTTGAAGGTCGGGAATAGAGAGAAAGAGTCCCCACTCATCAGAGAAAACCAAGCTCACGAGAACCTTTTCGGTGTGTCCGTCACACCATGGTATGTCGATGTTGCTAACTACCTTGCTAGCGGGGTGCTCCGTCCAGACCTGTCTCATCCCGAGAGGAGGAGGTTTCTTGCCACTTGTCGAGGTTATTATTGGGACGACCCTCTTATGTTTAAAATCGGGAAGGATGGTATGTTGAGAAGGTGCATTCCGGAAGAGGAAAAAGAGGAGATATTAACTCATTGCCATGATCATCTAGTCGGAGGGCATTTCGGTGGCCAAAAGACCGCTTACAAAGTTCTCCAGTCGGGTTTCTATTGGCCTACTCTTTTCAAGGATGCTCACGAGCATTGTCAAAGGTGCGATCGATGCCAAAGAATGGGTAGTATCGGAAAGCGGAATGAGATGCCGATGACGTATAACTTGGCCGTCGAGATATTCGATGTCTGGGGGATCGACTTCATGGGTCCCTTCCCGAAGTCTCATGAGTACGAATACATATTGGTCGCGGTGGATTACGTCTCTAAATGGATAGAAGCAATCCCGGCAAGGAGAAATAATGGCGAGACAGTAGTAAAGTTTGTTCGGAGCAACATATTCAGCCGATTCGGAGTTCCGAGGGTGCTAATCAGCAATGGTGGCAAGCATTTTAACAACAAACTACTTGAACGAGTGTTGAAGAACTATGGAGTCGTGCACAAGGTTTCTACTCCTTGCCATCCGCAAACAGCTGGGCAAGTCGAGACGAGTAATCGTCAAATCAAAAACATTCTCGAGAAAACTGTGCAACCAAACTGGAAGGACTGGTCCACAAAGCTCACCGATGCCTTGTGGGCCGTCCGTACGGCCTATAAGACGGTTATTGGAATGATTCCCTATCGTCTGGTGTATGGAAAGTCGTGCCATCTACTGGTGGAAATGGAGCATAGAGCGTGGTGGGCAATCCGAGCGTGTAATTTTGATTTGAAGCAGGCCGGAGAGGGGAGAAAACTCCAACTGGAGGAGCTCGAAGAATTAAGAAATGAGGCGTTTGATAACGCCCGTCTGTACAAGGAGAAAACGAAGCTGCTCCACGATAAGAAGCTCGTACCGAAAGAGTTGGAGGAGGGAATGCAAGTACTCCTTTATAACACTCGTCTGGCCATGTTTCCTGGGAAGCTTATGTCCAAATGGAGCGGGCCGTTCAAAATCGAGAAGATATCCCCCTTTGGAGCCGTGACGTTAATCGATCAAAAGACGAACGAACGATTTCAAGTGAATGGCGCTCGAGTCAAACCTTACCGGCATAGCGTGTTGCAAACAAAATCTCTCGAGCCTATGATCGTAGAGGAAGAGAGCCTGAGTGACTTGCCCCCGACGAGGTCTTGATCGTCGAACCAGGGTCATCGAGCGAACGACGTTAACTAAACGCGCTCCGTGGGAGGCAGCCCACGACTTTCTAATTCTTTTCTTGTTTTTCTTTTAAGTTAGTGTATATTCTATCTTTAAATAGTGTTAATGGAGTTTTTGGGTTTGTGTAGGTCCAGTCCTGGAGTTTTGGAAGAAAATAGGATCGAAAATGGAGAKGGACTGCTGGAATGCAGTCGATCGACTGCATATCTAGTCGATCGACTGGAATGCCTGTCGATCGACTGCACAATCGACTGACGTGATCAAATCGACTGGATTCCAGAAATTTTGAAGCTTTTTGCAAGAGCAGTCGATCGATTGGTTATTTGCTGATCGACAACCAGTCGATAGACTGGCGCACGATTGACTGCGACGGAGAAATCGACTGGATTCCAGAAATTTTCGACATTTTAACAACAGCAGTCGATCGACTGTCGGCAACCGATCGACTGCAGTCGATCGACTGCCCGGACTGCCCAGAGAATGCGGATGTGTATATATACAAGTCGATCGGCCTTTCCCCCCCACACACAGTAAAAAATCGACCGAGCAACCTATTAAAAAAGGTAAAGGGGCGGAAAATAAAAAAAAAAGAGGGAAGAAAAACAGAAATAAAAAAAGAGAGGAGTGTGTCGATCGACAGCGGCCAGATTCGCGGGAAATCTCAGTTTCCTCTTTCTTTCTCAAATTCAAAATTCTCTTTGGGCATAATTCGTATCTTCGTTCCATTCGAGCCATTACCCAAGGTACTTCGCTCACAAACGATCTCTTGGGGACCTTATTATTGCTTGGTTGTGTGATTGGGTAGAAATTTGAGCCATTCTTGTTTGATTTTCTTCTTTAAAAAGCTTGCCCACCAAGTGCTCGACGAATTGCCCCAGAGAGCATTCGAATTGAGTTTTCCTCGTTTTTTCCGTCGTTTTTCGTTCGTTTTGATTTTTGGAACCCTCCACTACAAATCCGTCTACTCTCGTTCCTATTTCCCTCTTTTACCATGGACGGCCACTCCGATGACGAAATTTTCAACCTTCCCCAATACCCCGATATCGCCGGAGCTTACGGTGCCCCCTTCCCCATCTACTCCACATACGAGGGGGAACTTTTTCAAAATCTATCCCAGCGACATTTTGCTACCCCACGCTTTATCAATATCGAGCATTTGGACGAATGGGTGGTGAACGGGGACGTTGACGGGTTCGGCACCCAACTACTCCATTACATCGACACGATGAACGGCCGAATGTTCGCGTCTTTCCAGGCACCGGCTTATCGGGAGCTAGTGCTCGAGTTCTTCACCACATTCCAGGAAACCGACGATGGGGGTCTTAATGTCCGTTTTGGGGGAATTGAGCACCGGATCGATCAAGGAGTGCTCCAAGGGGTGCTCGGGCTTGACTGCCAACAGTACTCGTACACGCAGTTGCCTGGTTTTCACGCGGATGAGTTTTGAGGGAGTATCACGGGCGGACGTGGTACCCGAGATCCTTACTCGGCTTCAGCGATCGTCGATTTGGCACTGCTTGGGGCTTACAAATTCTTTGCTCACGTCCTGATGGGCAAACATGAAAGCACCAACCTCACTCATCACGAGCTTTACGTGCTTTGGTGCCTGGTCAATGGACATCCGGTCCCATTTTTCCCGTTGATCCGAGGACAAATTCGAGGGATTCGGAAGATGAGAGGAGGAAGCATCGCCCGAGTCGGCATGGGGCCGATGATCACCGTTCTTGCCCGCTACTTCGGGTTTGAGGCCGAGGCGGCCAACATGACAAGCGTTGATCTCATGGAGTTGGCGTTCAAAATGCCGAGAGCCCCGACGAACCCAAATCCTAGACGCCAATGCCACCGGAAGAATGAACGAGGCGAGGCCGGTGACGTCCCGAACACCGGTTCGGGCACGCATCACGGAGCGAGCACGAGCCAAGCGGCATTCCCGCAGTACGGAGGCCCGAGCACCGGCTTGGGTCCCGAGATGTTGGAACAATTTCCAACAGGCCGTGTTTTCACGTTTTGACCAGCTCAACACCCGTTTCGACCGGCTCGACTTTTTCTCTTTTTTTTTTTTTTTTGGTACCATAGACGTAAGGTACTTGAATAGTAAATAAGAATGAAAATACGAAGCTTTCAACGACTCCGATCATTCGTTGCTACTAGCAACTTACAAAATTCTCGATCGAGCACGTGGAGCAATTGACGACTCCAATTTACAAAAAAAAACCTATAGAGAGTGTTTAATGACGAGGGCTAGTCGAGGCACTAGTTCTAAACGAGCACAAGGATAGCACAAAGCTAAAACCGAACGGAGATCCCAACAAGTTAAACCACCTAAGTCCACTAAATTCGATCGAAAATCTAAACACCCTAACAAATCATCAAAAACCGCGTCACTTCGCCAAGGGTCCAAGCAATAATAGCACACACGTTTCTCAAATTAACACAAGCAGCATACGACAAAATTAAAAACCTAGGACGAACTCTAACCACCCCACACTTAAAACCTAGAAATGTCCACATTGCGTATTTAAGCTTAATAAAAGCGGTAAAAAAGATGTAGGGAAAAGAAAACGCCCCTATTTCCGAGCTTTGTGTCAACGTGTTCGTGCAAAAGTCGT
>BMAC01000293.1:797385-822083 GCA_014905375.1 Phtheirospermum japonicum | reverse complement strand
AATAAACAAAGGATAATCTAGGAGATTTAACGACGTCTCCTAGGTCGGGCACGGAGGGTCGCGTCCTCGTCTTCCTCCTCCTCCTCGTTTCGTCCGTCGTTCGTCGTCCTGACGCATCCGACTCTTGACCAAAAGGAGCCGGCTATGGAGGCCGCGGAAAGCTCGGTCGTTTCTTGCCTGCCCCTCAAAAAGAAAAAAGAGAGAGAGACGAATAAACAAGGATACGTTATAAATCCTTGAAGTTGTTGAATAACACATTTTCCTTTTCGGCTTTTAGTATATATTTATAAAGAGAGGTGTAAATGATCTTGGCTAGTAGGGAGCCGATTAACGGTTCGAGCGTGGATAGACCTTAGCCGAGTCAAGGACGGGGGGACCGACTTAGTGAATTGTTTAAGTTCTTTTAGGTTTTGGGAGTCGATCTAAATTTCCTTAACAACGCACATTGTCGTCCTTTTAGCCAAAGCTAACAAGCAGCGTAGCGTACGACGTCTCGAATTATTTTGTGCATTAGTTTAGGGTTGGTCGGGGGTAATTTTATAAATTTACGTTAGTTTTGCTTGAGGACAAGCAACCGTTCTAAGTGTGGGGGGGTGGTTGATTTGCATCTTTTTGTACATATTTTTGCTATTATTTTTGTATCACGTTGCATATGTTTCGCTTGCTTTTAGGTGTTTTAGGAGTCAAGTTGGCCGTTTTTCGTTATTTCTAGATTTTCTTAGTTTTTGTACGTTTTATTATTAGTTTTTGTACGTTTTATTATTAGTTTTCGTAGTTTTTCACTTTTTCATTTTTCTATTGGCCGTAGGACGTCCAAGTGGGGCCCGCGCTCGTTTGGAATCATTTTCACTCGACTCGGGAATGGACGGACAAAGCAAGGGAGCGCAACGGACGAGGCTCGATAAACCGGAGGACGTGAAAAGAATGAGAAATAGAGCCGGTTGCAGAAATTCAGCCGACCGACTAGAAGTGCAGTCGATCGACTGAACTCCCAGGATCGACTGCATTCCAGGGAGTTTTGGCGTTTTGGACGACGCAGTCGATCGACTGCCTACTTGGCCGATCAGCTGCAGTCGATCGACTGGGTCCTCTCAAGATTGACTGGATTCCAGGGCTTTAGGCCGTTTTGACGTCGCAGCCGATCGACTGAAAAGCATATTTTTTTTTGGAGAATAAGTAATCAGACGTCTTTTCAAAGGAGGACAACTTGCAGCTGAGGGCCCTTTATTCTCCAAGGAAGCTCCTTCAACAATCTTCATATTTTTCCTTTTCATATTTGATCAATTTTAATTCCCATAAATTCTAGTAAATAGTAATAGAATAGTTAAGCCTTAGATCTTAATTAGCTAGTTGTTCAAACTTTGGTTTAGATTTCTTTTGTGAAGAAGCTTTCAAGCTTTCCATTTCAAGCTTTTGGGGATCATACATTTGGTAATATTTTTCTATTAATCTAGTTTGTTTTCATGTTATTTCTTTTAAACTTGTGTTGATGCTTGGATCTTAGTTTAATTGTTATTTTGATTATCAAAAACTTCCATTTTTATTTGATAGCTTTCTAGCTTTTTAACTTATATTTTTAAGTTGTTAAGTTGTTTAGAGCAATTTCCAAGTTTGTAGAAGTGTTATAAGATCTTCCTTTCTAAACCTTTGATTTTTGCTAAGTTAATTTTGTTGACTTTTTCAAATAAGCTTGACTTTAATTTTCCCTCCATTTTTCTTAATTTAAAATTATAAGTTTTATTAGTTAACTAGTTTAGATTAATCGTTTTAAATAAGCTTTAATTTCCTTTTCATTTTCAATGTTTTTAAATCTTGTATTTCAATATAAATCTTAGTCGTAAAGCTCAAAACCGAACAATGACTATTGCTTTCCTAGTTTAGATTAGTTTAGTCGCAACCGATGATAAGAGAAATTAAGAAACCGACAAGCCAATAACATCCATCCTCGAGAGACACGACTCGGGAAGAACTCGCCGCCCTACAACCGGCTCCGTACTCTTGCGGAGACGGATTCTCAAACTAGAGCGTCGAGGATTCGTTCGATCAATATTTATAATATATAATTATATCTTAAGATTCATATCTAATATATATTAAAAATATATAAACTCTCACATGTAATTGCTTTGGCAAGGCAGTAACACCGCTTCTCTATTTTCAAGAAGAAGCGAGTTCAAGTCCCACTCATGCCATATATGGAATTTAAATCGATGTGAGTTGGGCTGGACTGGGTTGGGTGGCGGGTAGTGGGTCCGGCGGGTCGGCCGAGCGAGCTCGTCTAGTCCTACCCTAATAAAATATTATTTTTATATAAATATTCTGTGAATGCTAACGAGCCGATTCCGTTAGCAAATGATGATGGCATTCACATCTCTGTTGGCATTCGTGAGTCTCCGGAGTTTACCCAATATTTGTTGATTCCAATGTCGCGTTCGCTTGTATTGGATCAATTGCAGTATGATAATGATGTATTTCCCATTTTACTTCTCTCCGTATCCAACTTCTTGGCCTACTTTTCGATTATGTTCTTTCAAGACAAAAAGGTTGGAATTTGGTTAATGATTCTAGTGATCAAGGTTCTTATTTAACTGCTTCTAGTCAAGAGACTGTGTATAGTTCAGGGGGAGTTGATTGGTCTGCGGATGCTGATACCGATGCCATTGTGGATGCCACTTCCAACCTTGCGACGAATTTAGGAGGAGCTGGTCCATCTTTGAGCTTTGCTATGCATTTTGGCCTTCGTGATGAAGATGATGATGGAATGGAGTCCGACTTTGAAGCTGTAGCTCTACCGAAACGAAGTGCCCCACTTCGAAGTTCGATTATCTCTTTTCATAAGAGATGTTTTATACTTTTTATTGATAAACTTTGTTTTAATTTTTTTTTTTTTTGATATATGTTATCTATTTTGGTGTGGAATGACTACCTTTTGCCCTAATTTAGTAAGGTTTCTTTTCATTTGCTATTACAAATATTGTTCCGTATGTCATAGTATTCTTCTTAAATATTTTATATTTAATTGCAATAATTTAGGGAAGGTGTTTTTTATGATTACACAAGTTTCATACTGGTATTTTATATGAGTTTTGGTCTAGAAAGACAAAAGGTGGGAGATTGTTGAGTCACGTATTTATAAAATATGTGATTTAATAGTAATTGATTTATTATCTTATTTAATATTTTAACTTTCTTACCAAGATTTAACTATTTAGAAAAGATTTGATATTTATCATTTTTAATAATTCATGTATATTATGTAGGAGAATAAGATTTATCTTGTTTACTTTATATTAATATTTATTTACAATATATCATGAATGTTTCTTTACTTGGAGTAGAGAATCTTTTTTAGGCTTAAATATTATTAGGACTCTAGACTTGATCTTCCCTTCCTTACTAATGATATTTACTTGCAATATCATGTATATATATTTTTTATTCTTATTTTGTAGGTCTCTTTTACAAGTAAGGTGTGTCTATATAAAGTTGAGAGATTATTCACAAAAGATTCACGCTTTTAGAAAGTTTATTCGAAGTTAAAAACGTGTGAGAGGATATATATTATTGTTGCAAATTGTTGTATTTGTTGGATGCGACTGCGAATACTTTCGTCATTCATGATAGCATCCTACAGTTGGAATTATTTTCTTCCATTATTTTTATAGTTTTCGTTAAAATACAATCTCGTGATTTTTAATCTTAGGTTTTGAAAGAGTTATACTGATTTAAGTCATATTAACTCTTACGGAGCTTTAAATTTATTTTACTTGGTAGATTCCGGATTTTGTAATTATTAAAGCGCAAATTTTAGTTTGTAAAGATTTTTGCCTAATTGGCTCGACTGTATGAATAGTCAAAATTTTATACGTGTGTTCTTTTATTTTTCGCTGATTATATTTTATGTTCTTTAGACACATATTTATCGATGAAAACGTTGAATCGAAATATGCAACTTTTTAAGTAACGTTAACTCTTTATCACGATCTCAGCAATTTTCATCAATGTTCTGCACTGGCGGAAAAGTATATTCTTTGTTACCTAAATCTTGTTTATCATTTTATCCACGACATTATTCTCAAGAAAAGTGCACGAGGGTTTGAAGTCCAATTCTTGTTCAACATGGCTTACCAATTTCATTTTTATTTTTTCTAATAGCACAAGGTTTACAGTTTTATTTTTATTTTCAGTTTTTTGCTATTCTTTGTTCAAACATGCTTGGATATAGCAAAACCACGATCAAGATGGTGAAAGCCACTACTGAGACTAAAGACAATTTTCTATCCACCTTCATAATAAGCTCTCTCATACGGAATGTTAGCTGCAAAGAGTAACAAAGCAAAAGAAGATAACATTTTAACTTCGCACTTCTCTCAGAGAATTAACACATTGATATATTTACAAATTTCAGGTGTTTTATTAGGCTCCTGAGACCAATAACCATTTATCTACCATGTTGATAGACTTGATTTGGAGGGGTGTGCCAGACCCGTGCAGTAGTGCAACGCATGGACGACACTCAAAGGCCCAGGTAGCAAGCTACCTTGATGGGCCTTTCCCCTAGAAAAATTAATTTAATATCGTGTGGGCGCATGGCCCACATATCAGATATTAAACTGATAAGAACAGATACTACACTTGATCTTAGCCAAAAGGCCGAGAAAGGTATGAGCTTCAAGACTGCATGGGCCTGCTATTTTATACGCATTTCTCAAGATTTTGTAATTACTCCCAGGCGATGTGGGATGAAGTAGGAAAAAAAAAACAAATTCTGATTTGCCTTTCCCTCATAACCTAGTGCAATTAACAGCTGTCTCATTTCCTGTATAGTTTTCTTTGATTGTTTTTTCCATAGAAGGGTATAATAGAAATTGCATAACTGATTTCTTGTTCCATTTCCAAGCACACAACCATAAAAGGTCTTATCTTTTCTTACCCTACCGTAATTAAACTAAAGCTCAAGCCTATCACCTACTATTATTAAACTAAAGTCCAAGCCCATTAACACTACTATCAGGGCGGATCTAGAATTTAGATCTAGAATTATAAATTCGGGGAGGCCGCATAATAAAAAATAAAAATAAAAGAGGTGAAGGTTAAAAAAAGAGAGAAGAAGAGAAAGAGGTATTTTAGATTTCTACATTACTATTGTTGTGAAAAAAGAGAGATACATATAAAGAAGATGAAAGAGAGTATTTTTACTTGTTATTGATTTTAATTAGTAAAGGAGAAGAGGAAAGCTAAAATGGAAAAAGAAGGGAAGGAAACAAAGAAAAAATGGAAAAAAATACTATTAGCAATCAGTGGGAGTTGAACCAAGGACAAGCTAGCATAAGAATCCATAAACAAACCACCACACTATCTCAATATTATGTACATTAATGGAGGTCTTTAACTATATAAATATAAATAACAAAGAAAATTCTATATACTAATAAGGTTTTTAAAAGTTTTGGGGAGGCCATGGCCCCCCTCAAGTTGTAGAGTAGATCCGCTCCACTATTAAACTAATTATAAAAGGATAGCTTGTTATAATTATGGCCCAAGTTATGTCCCTGAATTAATTTGTTTGCCCGACCCATTACTGCAGCCCATCAGCTGGCAGCCCAAGTCAAGGACCCTGTCCAACCGGGTCGGGCGATCCAAATCCGCCTTGGGTTTTAATCCTGGCCACCCATCTCCCTTATCAACATTTGGGCCGTTGATCCACCCTTATAACCCCTCACAACCGAAACCCTAGCACTCACTTTGATTTTCTCCGCCTCTCTCTCTTTGACTGCTCTCTCTCGATCTCTGGTTTTTCCCTTCAGACTGTGTTATTGAAGATATCGTGATCATCTTGAGAGTGAGGTTCGTGTGAGCTTGGGGCTGGGGTTCGATTCAACGGGGGTTTCGGTGCGCCGCCTTGAGTCGTTGTCCGAGAAGCTACCAGCTGCTGCCGGCGGTGGTTTTGGGATTCCGAGGAGCCGGTTTACTACTGTGTAAAAATGGGGCCGCTTTGTGGAGATCTGAGCCGGTTCTCAAATCTACGACCTGCCCTGTTCTGGCGACCTCACGGGAAAGGGGGTTTCTCGTTCTAGTTTATTTTATCGGTTTATTCTTTGTAGTCCTTTTATTTGATGTTTTCCCCTTTCGTCTTCGATTGATCGTTGCTTCTTGTGTTTCAGGGAGCTGTCGGAGGTTGCTAGAGATCTGGAGTGAAGACGAGAGACTCGGTGTCCGATTGCTGCTGGGCTGGAGCTGGCTGCAGTCAAGGATTCGGGCCGGGCCGAAAACAGGGCTGCCACATTACAGAGGGAGCAGGCCGAGGATTGGAGCAGTCTTCGAATTTGGCTAATTCCGAACAGCTTGCTACTGTCCAGGCCTTATCAAGAATTCGACATTTTGAAATCACTTCCATTGTCGTGAAAATCCACGGGTACCGGATGTCGAGCATACACAACAGTGGTATCAGAGCGCTCGACGTCCACCGCTCCGGTGGATTGGGGTCCCTACGTGGGATCCCGCTCTGGTAAAATGGCTTGTACCTCTCCATTTTAAATTTCGTAGGTAAATACCGCTGGTCGCGGGTTATGAACTGTTTGAGGCATAGTTGGTAGATTTAGGTTAGATTTAGGCTAGTCGTTTGATTGGCTAAGTGCTCTTGTTTTGTGCTTCTTGCATGTGTTTTTACTGTTGATCTGCTATTTTAATCTTTCCAAACGATTCGTCTCTGTGACTTGCTTGCTTTGTGTGATCTGTTGTTTAAGTTAATTGCTTACGTGTCGCACTCTTCTGTCATTTGTTGTTGTATTGCATGTGTGTAACTTGCTGTTGAGTGTCGTCTTTTTTTTTTTAAAACTGTTGTGTTTTTCAAAATGTCTTCGACGTCTGCTTTTAACTTGCCTCCGTTTAACGGTAAAACAGATTTTGCCATTTGGCAACAAAAAATGAAAGGGATTTTAATTCAGCAAAAGGCTTTCAAAGCGATAAGTGGTTTTTCGGGAGAAATTACAGAAAAAAATCTTGAAATGGATGAGTATGCTTACTCTTCAATTATTTTAAGTTTGTCTGATTCTATTTTGCGTAAAGTTGGTAAACATAATACGCCAAAAGAGTTATGGGAAAAACTTGAGGAGTTATATACCGAAACCTCTTTGCCGAACAAGTTGTTTTTACTTGAAAAAATTTTTCGCTTTAAACTTGATTTGTCTCGAGACGTTGATGATAACCTTGATGAATTTACCAAACTTGTGCAAGATATTAAACAAATCGGTGATAAACATATTGATGATTACACTCCTATCGTTCTCTTAAATGCTATACCTGACACTTACTCTGATGTTAAATCTGCCATAAAGTATGGTCGGGATCATGTGAGCCTTGAAACTGTTGTTAATGGTCTGAAAAGCAAGGAATTGGATTTGAAAAACCATAGAGGGTCTAGGAGTTCCGGTGAGGTTAATTTCGTTAGAGGAAGACCTCGAAGCCGCTTTCAAAACCAAAAATCTTCCTCCGACCAAAATAACCAAACTTTTTACAAAAAGAAAGGCAAAAGCAAGTCTAGGTCTCAGTCTAGGCCTAAGAACCGGAAATGTTATAATTGTGGTGAAACGGGTCATTACATTCGTGAGTGTCCTTTGCCTAAGAAAAACAAAAATCCAAATTTCAAAAACCAGCAAAATGACCAGGCTAATATGGCTTCGAGTAGTGAAAATAATGGTGATGTCTATATGGTCATTGAAACTGTTGATGTTTTGAATTCTGTGTCGTTGTTTTCTGCATGCGAAAATGAGTGGCTTGTTGATTCTGCTTGCACATTTCATATGACTCCATTTAGAAAATTATTTTCAAATTATAAGGAAGTGTCGCATGGGTCTATGTCTATGGCTAATGAGAAAAAGTGTCAAGTTGCCGGTGTCGGTGACGTTTGTTTGAAATTTGATTCTGGTTATGGTGTGACTTTGAGAAATGTTAGACATGTGTCTGACTTATGCAATAATTTGATTTCATGTGCTGCATTGGAAGATGATGGGTTTGAGGGTCGTTGGGGGAAGGGTTTGATGAAAATTTTGAAAGGGTCTCTTGTAATTTTCAAAGCTGTCAAACGTAACAATTTGTATGTTTGTGTTGCTGAGTCTAATGTTGTTGCTAACACTGTAAATGCTGTTGTGGACAAAATTGATTTGTGGCATAAACGGTTAGGTCACATGAGTGGTAAGGGTCTTGATATTCTGCATAAATCTGGTTGTTTTGGTAATGATAAACTGTCTTGCATGCCGTTTTGTGACTCTTGCGTGTTAGGAAAGCAGCATAAAATGCAATTCCCCATTTCTCCCTATCCCAATAATTCTAAAAGCACTGAAATACTTGAATATTTGCATGCAGATGTGTGGGGTCCAGCTAGAGAACCCACCCAAGGTGGAAGTTGTTATTTCTTATCTGTGATTGATGATTTTTCTAGAAAAGTTTGGGTTTTTCTATTAAAACAAAAATCTGATGTGTTTGAAAAATTCAAGTCTTGGAAAACATTAATTGAAAACCAAACTGGTAAGAAAATCAAAATTCTTCGAACGGACAATAGACTTGAATTTTGCAACACTTTATTTGATAATTTATGTGTTGATTCTGATATTCAAAGACACAAAACTGTTCCATATACTCCTCAGCAAAACGGGGTTGCGGAATGTATGAATCGAACTTTACTTGAAAGAGTTAGATGTATGCTTGCATGTTCCGGTCTTTCTAAAAGAATTTGGGGTGAAGTTGTTTTAACTGCTGCTTATTTGATAAATAGATCCCTTTCTGTGCCTTTGAATGGTAAGTGTCCTGAGCATGTTTGGTCTGGTCGTGTGATTGATTTTTCGAATTTAAAAGTTTTTGGTTGTGCTGCTTTTGTTCATCAAAAGGGTGATAAACTTGAACCTCGGTCGAAAAAATATGTTTTTCTGGAATATTCCGACGGTGTCAAAGGGTATAGATTGTGGCTTAGGAGTGAACCTGGTTTTAAGTTCGTGATTAGTCGTGATGTGACTTTTAATGAATATGAGTTTCCTTATTTGTCTGTTCCTATGCCTGTTCATGAATCTGATACGGCTCCGAGTAAGGTGGAGCAATCACCTAGTTTAATTAATTCTGATGATATGCATGCTGAAACTGAAACTTTAACTGATTTACATGCTGATTCGCCTAATTTCCCTACTGAAAATGCTGATTTAATTGCTGAAAATTCTGATGCTACTACTGTGCATGGTGTGTCTAATGATAATATGCCTGAAAATGAGTCTTTAGAAGGTTATCAACTTGCTTGAGATAGGGTTAGAAGGAACGTTGTTAATCGACCTTCTAAGTTTAATGATTATCATATGGCTTCCGTTGCTTATAGTGTATCTGATTCGATTGATAGTAGTGAACCTAAATACTATGACGATGATTTGAAATCTGTGCATTCTGTTGAATGGTTAAATGCGATGAATGAGGAAATGAATTCTTTGCATGTTAACAATACGTGGATTCTTGTGCCAAAACCTGATAATTGCTCTGTTGTTGATTGCAAATGGTTGTTTAAGGTTAAGGATGAATGTGAGTCTGTTAGGTTTAAAGCTCGTTTAGTAGCTAAGGGATTTACTCAAAGGGAGGGGGATAGATTATACCGAAACCTTTGCTCCTGTTGTGAAGTTTACTACTATTAGAATCATGCTTGCATTATGTGCTCAGTTTATTTGGGAATTAAAATAAATGGACGTTAAGACTATGTTTTTGCATGGCGATTTGGATGAAAAAATATATATGCGTCAACCTGATGGTTTTGTTGATAAATCGAAGTCTGATCATGTATATTTGCTTAAGAAATCCTTGTATGGCTTAAAACAATCTCCTAGACAATGGAACAAGAAATTTGACGAGTGCATGCTTTCTTTAAAATTTCGAAGAAGTTCGTTTGATACTTGCTTGTATTTTAAAGTTGATTCTAAGGTGCCTATTTTCTTTTTGATATATGTTGATGACATGTTGTTAATTAGTTCCTGCATTAAGTCTATCGAGCATGTGCAAAATTGTCTAAGTGCTAAATTTGACATGAAATATTTAGGAGATGCAAAAAGAATTCTTGGCATGAACATTGTTAGAGATAGAGAATGTTCGACTATCTTTCTGAATCAGATTTCGTATGTTGATAAGATTTTGAGTAAATTTTTTATGTCGGATGCCCAACTTGTTAATGTTCCACTTGCTGGTCATTTCCTGCTTAGTAAACAACAGTCTCCTATTCATGAAGAAGATATTGAATACATGAAAAACGTGCCTTATGCTAGTGCTATAGGTTATGTTATGTATTTAATGGTTAGTATTAGGCCCGATATTGCTTATTCTGTGAGTTGCTTGAGTAGGTATATGTCTGACCCTGGTGAGATTCATTGGGAAGCTGTTAAATGGTTGCTCCGTTATTTAAAACACTCTGTTAATCTTGTTCTGAAATTTTCTAAGTCTGAAAATTGTGTTTTGAAAGGATATGTGGATTCTAACTATGCTAATGATAGGGACAATAGAAATCGACTACGTCTTATATGTTTACCTTGTGTGGCTCGTGCATTAGTTGGAAATCGCAGTTACAACGTGGGGTTGCCTTGTCGGTTACCGAAGCTGAGTATGTTGCGATTACTGAGGCGTTCAAAGAGGCCATATGGCTAAAAGGTTTGCTTTCTGAAATTTGTATTCTGGAAGGTGATGTTGTAGTATTTTCTGACAGTCAGTCCGCTATACAATTGGCTAAGAATCCTATTTTTCATGATCGAACTAAACATATTGATGTGAAGTACCATTTTATTCGAGATGTGGTTGCAAAAGGTATAGTTCTTCTTGAAAAAATTCCTTTTGAATCGAATCCCGCTGATATGGGAACCAAATGTCTGCCTGTTGAGAAGTTCGAGTCTTGTCTTGAAACTCTGAATTTTGATTCTTGTGATTAGGCTCTCTTGGGCTTGTGTTGTTTTCTTATAGCCTGCTCTGTCTGCTATAAGTTTGTGTTTTTTTTCCCTGTTACTGACTTTTGTGTGAGAACAGGTACGTTGGAGGTGAAAAAGGAAAAAAAAAAGGGGGCATACGACGATGATGAAATCCAAAGGCCACCCTAAGCAGTAAACCGGTTTTGGGCCAAGGTGGAGATTGTTATAATTATGGCCCAAGTTATGTCCCTGAATTAATTTGTTTGCCCGGCCCATTACTGCAGCCCATCAGCTGGCAGCCCAAGTCAACGACCCTGTCCAACCGGGTCGGGCGATCCGGATCCGCCTTGGGTTTTAATCCTGGCCACCCATCTCCCTTATTCGCATCTGGGCCGTTGATCCACCTTTATAACCCCTCACACCCGAAACCCTAGCACTCACTCTGGTTTTCTCTGCCTCTCTCTCTTTGATTGCTCTCTCTCGATCTTTTGGTCTTCTCTCTCTGGTTTTTCCCTTCCTTGCCCGAAAATTCAAACTGTGTTATTGAAGATATCGTGATCATCTTGAGAGTGAGGTTCGTGTGAGCTTGGGGCTGGGGTTCGAGTCAACGGGGGTTTCGGTGCGCCGCCTTGGGTCGTTGTCCGAGGAGCTACCAGCTGCTGCCGGCGGTGGTTTTTGGGATTCCAGGGAGCCGGTTTACTGCTGTGTAAAAAGGGGGCCGCTTTGTGGAGATCTGAGCCGGTTCTCAGATCTACGACCTGCCCTGTTCCGGCGACCTCACGGGAAAGGGGGATTCTCGTTCTAGTTTATTTTATCGGTTTATTATTTGTAGTCCTTTTCTTTGATGTTTTCCCCTTTCGTCTTCTATTGATCGTTGCTTCTTGTGTTTCAGGGAGCTGCCGGAGGTTGCTGGAGATCTGGAGTGAAGACGAGAGACTCGGTGTCCGATTGCTGCTGGGCTGGAGCTGGCTGTTGTCAAGGATTCGGGCCGGGCAGAAAATAGGGCTGCCACATTACAGAGGGAGCAGGCCGAGGATTAGAGCAGTCTTCGAATTTGGCTAATTACGGACAGCTTTATGCTGTCCGGGCCTTATCAAGAATTCGACGATTTGAAATCGCTTCCGTTGTCGTGAAAATTCGCGGGTACCGGACGTCGAGTATACCCAACATAGCTATACACTGACACATGAAAGAATAGTCTCTATATTCTTGTATGCTCATAGCACAGGTTTATTATTTGTTGCTGTAATTAATATAAATATGCAAACTCATTCCCCAACTTTTTTAATGGGGTTTTTGTCTATATACATGAAATGGAAACAAATGCATTATGGTTCTTGGGATTTTTCATCGCACACAAAATTGAAGTATCCGACTTTTGTTCGTGCTTTATTGTAATCAATGTTACATTGCAATAATAATTAAACTTTTATACTAAAAAAAATAATATAATACGTTATCCCCAACTGTTGACAAAGACAACATGCAATATCTCATTGCACTTATTTTATTAAATCATGTCTCCACGTCTTAAAATAAGTGTTTCCTTATAATTTCTGCATTCTCATTGACTATGACAAAGTCTTGCCATCCTAACCTTACAATATTTTATATAGTAGTTTAACGCTTACAATATCCCATATTCAATGTCTTTATACTTTTATTTTCTTGCAGCATTAGAAACCCAATCCCATAAAGCAAACTCAACAATTATTCTTGATTTTGGTTGAATAATTTGACTGAATCAGGATGTCTATGAACTACGACAACTGGGAGAGGCTAGTGAAAGCCGTTCTACGCAGGGAGTCGGACAGGCACTTAGCGTTGACTCATTCCCGTGATTTCAGCAACATTAGCTCCACATCAATATCTACTTTGGATCTTAGCTTTAGGTTGACCGCCCAACTTGACTACGATGAGTGGTTAGATGTTTATCCACAAGCAAGTCCATCTTTGCCTATGGATTATTCCGACTTGGCACTTGATCATGACGAGTGGAAGATGCTGCTGCCACCCCATAAACACGAAATCGTATGGAGATCGCTCTCTCTTGTAAGACGGACCTTTTCTTGATCCTTTGTGCATGTATAGGTAAAATTGCAAAATTAGTCCTCTACCGAAACAAAGTGGCTTCTTGCAGAATGCGCTTTGCATAAAGGGCCTGCAAAATACACGGTTTGCAAAATAGATTAGTAACTATATAAAATTATTAAGTCTAATTTAATCGGATTTCGATCATATGAGTGGCACAAATTATACTAGTTAGAGACCAAATTTACAATATTCTTGCATTAACATTTCTTGATGGGAACAAAAATGGTAATTTGAAACAGAGCTTTTTCCTAGACCAAAAGACCGGAAAGAATTGTTTCTTGCTAGGAGTCCCAATTCTCGAAATCTCATCAAACGGTGGCTTAAAAAAGTATTCTCACCCGAAATCCAGGTGCGTCGTCATATTCACACACACACACACTGACGGCCAATTAATATTATTCAGGATCAAGTCTTAACTCGTGCTTGCAGATTTCTAGAGGTGGCTGAGATTAGATATACGAAGATGATCTGCATCCAAGCCACCACAAAGGCACAAATGCTGTCCCCACGTACTTTTTACGTTCCAGTTCTTGTGTTTGGGTCGACTGAGGACTTTCCGGTATACCACAAGGCGATTACAAGCATCAATGTTTTTTGCGGTGAGCCTGATCACGACTACTCCAAGAAGAAGCAAGATAGCGTAACGAGATTTCAGACAGGGCTTGTTAGAGCAGATGGGTGGAGGGAAGTTGAAGTGGGGCACGTGTACGTCGGCCCAGGAGACATTATGGAGATTGAGGTCCAATTGGCGGCCTTGAATGGATACATGAAGAGTGGGATCATTATCGAAGGTATTGAGGTTCGACCTATGAGAGTGTCTTGATAAACTTGATCCTATATATGCAAAAGATGGGACGAGGGGGCCGGAAAAGGAATTTTCTTGTATAGTTTGATGATATCTTGATAAACATAATACCATCAACATTTTCATCTCCCCTACTTGTATAACTTGTGCTTTGTCATGACTCTAACATCTATAATCTATAATCAAAGTAAGGTAGTTTATTTACAGCCACAATTAGCCAGAAAAAATTGCTCAGAAGCTGGCTTAAACTCGTGTTTTCTTTGCGAGAATTTACCACTCATAACAGTAATGTAATACTATATTAACTGTTTGAATGCTGCACTAATTGAGCAGATCTTTGCTACGATGTCGATGTGGGATACTTACATTCGATGCTCCACAAGCACTTTAGCTCTTTTCATCATAACAATTTTGGCCTCTCTTGATTATATCAATTCATGTAAAAAAAAAAAGTTTTGCTCTTTTTTTCTTCATTTTCTAATAAAATACCCACACATATATATATGATTATAAAAAAATAAAATGACTATCAAATCACTAATTACTATTACAATTTTTCTATAAACTTTACTATTATTTACCCGATTAAATATTTCCAGCTACCAATTCTATCGAATCACTGTATTACTATTTGTATATCAAAATTAATTACTTCATCTATTATACTTTAATCTCATTTCTAATTAGATTGTAAACGAATCGAGCCGGGCTTATGTGTGTTCGGGTTTGTTTGATTATATAAAAGGATTATTTTGTTCTTTTATTTAATAATCGAACATGTTCAAGATCACATTTATTAATTGCTCATGAACAAATATTTAAATGTGTATAATAGAATAATTAAAAGTATTAATATAAATTATAACAAATCTCACATAAATATATTTCTTTTCTTTACTAATTAAAAAATGTTAGAAACTTTTCTTTTCTGATTTATTGATGAATAATGGAGAATATTTATTAATATTTAATAAATTGTCGAATAATAAACGAACACGAAGGATTGTACGTTTAAACAATATTTATAAGATTTTTAAAGTTACTGATTAGGGCGCGGATATATGCACCGCATTTTTCTATTAGTTCACCCAATTAATTATTTTTTCACTAGAATGCTAAAATTACCATCAAATTTTAAACACCCCAACTTCATCTTCTTCAACCCCCTCCACCGCCACCACCTACGTTTCCGTCACCACCGCCACCACGACCGAGAAATGGACTCCCCGGAGCTCCGCCCGCTGCCGCCATTGAGAATAATTTTAGCATTTTAATAGAACTTTTTTTAATATTTCCCCTACAAAATCATCAGCTACTAATCTTTACAACTGGGCATCATCATATCAAAAGTCTCCCACCAAGTATGTGTAATCTTCTACTTAGTTACGTACTAATTAATTCCTTAATTATTATATTATGAATGTGTAGTGTAGAAAATAATAAATGCCCCACCAAAAAGGTGGCTTTCGAGCAGCTGCATAGAAATTCCAAGAAGATGAATAATATAACCAGCCAAATAACTGAAAATAAATAAAAGGAAACCTTTGCCGTATGGGTGCGTTCAACAGCGGCAGCGGACCCGGGGAGTCCATTTCTCGGTCATGGTGGCGGTGGTGACGGAAACGTAGGTGGTGGCGGTGACGGTGGAAGGATGTGGTGGTAGTGGAGGGTTGAAGAAGATGAAGTTGATATGTTTAAAATTGAAGTTAATTTTGGTATTTTAATAATTTTTTTAATAGGGTGAACTAATAGAAAATACGGGGTGCGTATATCTAATTATTTAATTTAGACTTTAAAAGAACTAAATTAGGATTGGTTGTATTTAATTGATATTTCTAAGGTTGTATATGGACTTGGTCTATGAAGCACTGATACGGGTACGGGACATTGGTACGATACGATATGGGTACGGGACATTGGTACGATACGATACGGGTACGCAGATAGATACGTCATGTGTTGAAATTTTAAGGATACGGGTACGGTTTGATTTTACTATTACTAATATTATCAAGTGACTTTGAAATAAACGAAACTGGATTTTTCTTTTTTTTTTGTTAATTATTTCTTGTTTATATATATATATATATATATATATATATATATATATATATATATATATATATATTGATAAGTTTCAATATTTAAATAAAAAACCTAAATTTTTTTAAATATTTAAATTTCAAATGTGATAAGTTTAAAAAATACATGAAACAAGTAAAGTATTTATAAAATAAAAAAATATTTTATTTTTTTTTCCTGAAACCTATAAACATTTGTACTATCTCTCACAATTTGTGATTTCATATTAGGATAAATTAAAATTCATATTACGATTTATTCATTAAATTCATGAGTTGAAATGGCCAAAATTTTCTTTAAAACACTGACACTTTATGGGTACGTCTTGATACGTGTCCGCAGAAGTATCGTATCCGGTGCGGGTACGGCATCCTCGTAGAAGTATCCGTGCTTCATAGGACTTGGTCTTCGGAGACCGATTCTTAGTTTATGTAACGGTAAAAGTTTTAACAAATCATCCTTATACAAACAATTTATGATACACATAGTAATCTATTAATTCACTGAATGATAAACCTTATTAACGTACTCTCTCCGTTTTACAAATATATTTCATTATTTCATTTTCGAGTCCATTTTATAAAAATAGTCCAATCACTATATTTAATATGGAAAAATTCTCAATTAGAACCAAATCAAAACTTCTATTTACCGTTTAGTTACTTTAAAATATTTTATCCCAATAAGACCAAGTTAATTTTATTAATTAATAAATTATAAATAGGAACTGTATTGCCCTACATAAACTCTTGATAGCTTTGCCCTCAACTGACTTGAGTGAAAATAACAAATTCCCAAACATGAACATGAGGCTTTTCCAACAAATTCGAACGGATCCGATTTTGAAAATCGTGTTAATTGTAATGGGGAAATTGTGCATCGAATCAGATAACAATCAATGATATTGATAAGTATAAAATTCTAAAAGGAAATAATGGCGAGTGGGATTATAATCAAGTAGTATGAAACGAATGAATGTCACTGTTATCATTAAATATTTCTTACTAATTCAAATACTAATTTTAAGTATGAAATTTTAAAACTGTGTGGGATGAAGTTTTATAAAATTCTTGAAAAACATGTATGAAATTCAATCATGTCCGTTAACTAAAAAATAAGTATGAGATTTTTCAGAATATGGCATCTATAGGAAGAGAGTATGAAATTCAATCATACCCCATTAACTAAAAAAGGGCAGGACTCTTGTTAGTCCAGATTAACGGGTCACTCCCGTTAGACCGGGTTAAACTCGTATCCAACTTTTATTTCATATATAAACCTTTTTTTTTTTTCAGAAATTTGGGCTGCTTCACATCACACATCGCCTCCGTCCTGTCTCTACCGCATCTCCTTTGTGTTGTTTCTCCACCATTACACAATTTCTCTATCTTCAATTCTTTAGAAAAGCGGTCGTTCCTCCACCATTTTCGCATCTCCAGACGCACCTTCGATTCCTATAGATAAGCGGCCTCCGTCAACCTTCAATTATATAGAAAGGGGTCACCGTCAACCTTTAGTTATGTAGAAAGTGTCTGCCGTCATCTCTGCCGCAGAAAATAATCACCTCCGTCGCGGAAAATCGCAGTACCCGTGGTGGTTGAATCACCAGGTAAACAAATTCTTCAATTAATTGCATACAATCAATATGATTTTGACCTAATTATAGAAAATCAATTTGATTTCGACCTAATTGTGGAAATTAAACTAGTATGCTCCGTTTTGAAACTAAATTTCTTACAAAATTTATGTTATTGTTCGTAGGTTTTTGGCCAATTTCACAAAACTACATAAGGAAATTGAAGGCAAGATGGGTGGTTTGGGACTACACATGGTTGGAAAATCCAATGTAGACGAAGGTAATATAGTATTGGTTTTAGAAATATGATGTATTGGTCTTCAGACTGCATAGTACTTAGTTTTTATTATTGTGTTATGTCGAAACATTCACAGTAAAATGACATTGGTCTCGTCTAAAACTATGAGTTATTATTCTATTAGTGTATTGGTTTTTAGAATGTAATGTATTGGGTTTTTGGCTGCATGGTATTTGTTTTAGTCATTCTTGAAGGCAAAAATTTTACAGTAAAAATATCATGGCCCCGTTCTTGAACTATGAGTGATTAAACTAGTATGTTTTGGAGGTGTGATGTATTGGTCTCCTTATTGCATGGAATGTGTGTGTATTTTTGGTGCTGTATGAAGTTGGAACTTTCACAGTAAAGCATTGTCGGGGCACGTCTTAAACTATGAGTGATTAGTCGATAATATATTAGTTTTGAGGTGCGATGTATTGTTATTCTGATTGCATGATATTTGTGTATTTTTTTTGGGGATTGTTAGAAGAGTTTTCGTGGTGTTGAAAGTATCAACGGGTTCATGGCTTGGTATTTCGATTCAATTGAAGGATTCAATGTGTTTGTAGCTTTAAAAATAAAAGAAAAATGAAAATAAAACAATTAAACTATCTAAACTATCCTAGAAAATGAAAGTGTGAATTGGTCGGATGCCTTAATATGAAAATGCAATCAAATAATAAAAACAAGTAAAAACAAGCATTGCTTCACCAAGTACAAGCATGCATGCACAAGGTACAACTATGCATAAAATCCTAAATAATGCAAATTAGCAAAAATTGAAAGCACGGATATAAAGAGCAATGAAAGTTGACACGAAAGTTTAAAACTTTATGAAAAATAACAAGCAACAAAGAGTAAGTCTAAGACTCAACCTAAAATTATGCATGAAAATTAAATTGCAAATAAAGCATATGAAAAACTCAAAATCAAGACGATCTAAGACTTGATCTATTATCTAGATGTGTCACTCATCCAAATTCCATATCCAATTCTTAAGATCTAACTTGAATTCAAGGTGCTAAGACAAAAATCATAACATGAAGAACAAGCATAGAAATGAAGAACAAAGTATGGAATTAAAGCATAAAACATGAAATTGAAAGGAAACTAACTTGAATTAAGAAATGAAACAAAGTTTGAATGTAATTGCAATCAAAGTAACAATCCAAAGGAGTATTTAGATTCTTTTTAGGCTTACAAACCCAAGGCCAAGCATGAAAGTAAATCTAAAACTAGGAAAAGAAATTACATCAAAACTTGAAATTGAATCAAAAACCTAAGAGAGAAGATTATCCAAGAGTTTGAGAGTAATTCTGATCCCAAACCCAAGTTAGGGTTGGGAGGGGAGTTATCTCTTCATAGGTGCAAGATGTAGGCTTTTTATAGTTGTTTGTAGGGGCAAAACCGTCAAAAATGCTCAAAATTCCCAAAGTCTCAGCGCCGCAGTCGATTGACTAACAAAGCAGTCGATCGACTGCCTAGTCTCGAACAGCCAAACTCTCTGCCGAGCAGCCGATTGACTGACAAATATAAAGAATCAGCCAACGATGTCTTCATATAAAATTTAGCCCTTTCTCTTGGCTATCATCTGAAGTTTGATTTGTGTCATTTAGAATTTTCCTCCAAGATTTATGGGCTCCGAACCAAAACCTTCCACAAGCGAGGTGACGACGAACTGTCTCCACTCAAAGCTGCTTTATACCACTCTTAGACTCAAAATTTGGAATTATTGTAAACACAATAGTTTTATATATTTCTCTCAAATTTCCAATGGTATAAGGTGGAGGCAAATGACACAAGTGGTTTTGGAGTTATGCTTGTATTACGACAACTGAGACATCCACCGAGCGAATGTAATCCTTTTAGCCACCTACAAAACGAGAATTCAAACTTAAAAACCCAAAAATAGCACAAACATCTCACATATCGTACTCTTAAAGACAAAAATAAAATAAATGAGAAAAGTCCTAAAATCTAACGAGAAACGACTCAAAACTACTAGACACGACGCACCCTAACTAAAAACACGAGGAAAAATACAACAATTACATGAAAAACAGGGATTAATTTTGTTATTCAAAGGGGTTGTGATAATTCAGGATTCTAGTGATGAAGAAGGTGGAAGTAACATTTATAATGAATCGATAAATAATATCTTGTTGAATGATGAAGGTAAGAAATCATTAGACCTTTGTTTTACGTTTTGATAATCCATCTTTGTATTTAGGTGATACCATCTGGTTCTCTTATTGGTGTAAAGAGGAAGAATTTTGAAGACATCTATGAGTTGTATTGTGGCCATGCATGTCAAGTTGGTTTTAGTGTTCGGAAAAGCAAGAAGAAGAATAAGAGCGAAGGGGAGAAAAGTATTTTGGATCCTACAAGGGTAAGTACAAAGGGGAGAAAAGTAAGAGAAAAGTCATATCTTGAGAAAAGCAAGAAGAAGTATAAGATCAGTAACACATCAAATAGATCAAGTCAATCAAAGGAGTTTGGTTCTAAAACTCCCAGTCCTCGATTATTTTAGTATAACGGTAGTTTCTGAATATTTATATTTATAGATATACTCACATTGACTGGTATAAATTGTTATTTTGATAGTTTGATATTTATTTGCTGCTATCTTCATGCTTTATGGTATTTTCTGCTTGTGTTTGATAATTGTATTGGTTTTTGTATTCAAACGTATTGGTCTTTCTGTTCAATCGTATTGGTTTATATATTTGCAGTGTGTTCGGAAAATATAATACATCGCATAACAAACTCAACACATCTTATTTGCAAGAAAAAAAATCTTAACTTATACTACATAAACAACTACTTAAAGGAAACTTTTGTGATTGTATAATAAAACCATACATTTTTACAAATACTCAATACATTATAGTACATAAACCAATACATTGTTTTATAAAAACTAATACAAAATATTTTTTCAAGGATTTACAAAAAATGTGGACTAAAATTTTCACTAATCACCAAAAAAATAAAACAAGCACAAAAAATACTTACTGCTAGACACAAATCACAACTCATAACTTTTATGATTGCATAACAAAAATCGGACATTTGTTACAAAAACTCAATACATTATAACACATAAACCAATACAATTTTTTTACAAAAACCAATACAAAATATTTTATCAAAGAATCTACAAAAAATGGGGACTAGAATTTCCACCAATTACTAAAAAAAAAAAGAAAAAAAAAGCACAAAAAGTACTTACTGCTAGACAAAAATCATAGTTCATAACTTTTGTGATTGCATAACAAAAACCGTACATTTATTACAAAAACTAAATACATTATAGCATATAAACCAATACATTGTTTCACAAAACTCAATACAAGCTCATGCAGTGATAGCTTCGTACCATTCTTCTCTTCCACCCTTACTGCTGAACACGAAAATTACGAGCAGTCCAACTCCAAACAGAGCAATACCGTAATATAATTTGGATATCGTCGTAACTTCATGAGCTTCAGTCGGAGACTGCAATACCATATTTAGTTTTGTAGAAGAATCAGAAATGAAGAGGTAAAAGAGCCCCATGACTCCAGTATGCGTCTTTGAACTGCTATAATTAGAGACAAGCTTAAGCATCTCCCCAGCAGAAATCTTGAGGGAGCCAGTGTTGCGACTCCCTCCACGGTCCCGCGAAACAGGTGGACATGCCCACAATGTAACCGGCCTCGTTTCTGGGTTCATCTCCAGTCCCATAAATTGGACTGGACGAGCATACTTCTCTTCCTCCCTCACCATAAAGAGTTGAGCCAATGCCTCCTGCAGGTTGGTGTCCAACCCCGTAAATAACATCACTTCAAGTCGGTAAACTAACGGTTAGGGTTTTAGTATAAGTGCAACGATCATTGGCCCCACCAACGGCACATGATTCAACATCATACTCAACCAGGCAGCAATGTATATCTCCAAACCCACTAGACTCATCTGCCTTCGTCCATATATCAGTAACATCAAGTATATATATTTTAACAGGCAAAATCGAGGCATCCCAATTAACATACGTCACTTTATACCTCAAATATAGGCTTCTCTTCACACCCTGAAGTCCTTCCTTCACCTTACATCTCGCCTCGTCAAAACAGCATCTCAAGCCGCCTTTATAATTTGTCGTCAAAAAACGGGCAGTCACATTGTACAAGTCACACCTGCACTCGGTACAAAATCCATCTGAAACTTAAAACCCTTGCATTCACGATACTCATTCAGACAACAAACTTCACATATGAAATAATTTTCGCAAATCCTTCTGAAACCCTAAATCGAAATAATATGCGACAACTCAAACCCTAAAATGCAGTATATAATTAATCCTAAAATATTAGTTTCGAAACTGAGATCTTAAAATCGAAAAAAATTCACCTTTTATAAATCAACTATGAATGGACAAGTCACCGGTGTTTGGTGAAAAAGTGACAAACGGACGCGATCTTGAACGGAAAACTCGTCGGGTGCTCGGTGAAAAACTGAGAAATGGACAACTGTGGATGGAGAAGGTCACTGGTAGACTGTTTTGCATGTAATTGTTGTGTTCTTCTCGTGTTCTTAATTAGGGTTTTATATTATTTTTAGTGGGTTTTGAGTCGATTAATTAGTTTTCTAGGTTGTTTTTATTGTTTTGTTTTTTTCATGTATTTAGTTGTTATTATGTTTAATTAGGTTAAATGGTTCAATTGAATTGAGAATCAGAGTAATTATTGGGTTTTGATATTTAAAATTCTTATTTAATAGGTGGTTTGATGATGTGAATTCAACTAAGGCATGGAGGCCAAAACATCAAGCCATCTCCTTGCATAAGGCTTGCCCAAGTTGTGCCAAAAAGGAGCTCCAAAGTGGCAAACTTTCTGGAATGGTGGCCATTCCTTGGCCATGTCTTCGCCATCTCCACGCCATGAGAGATGGCCCAAGCCAGCCGCTGCCATCCATTCGCCGTGTGCGCGCCATGTGCTGCCAGCCCAAGCCAACCCGCTGCCATCTCTTCGCCATCTCCACGCCATGTGAGATGGCCAGGCAGGCGCTGCCATCTCTTCTCCATCTCCACGCCATGAGAGATGGCCCAAGCCAGGCGCCGCCATTTCTTCGCCGTCACTCAGCCAATGCCCGTCCGTACCCAGCAGCGCCCAAGACCCATCCGCACCGAACCACACCGAGCCGCGCCGAACCACCTTGAGCCATCTTGGTCAACACAGGTCAAAATTGGGTCAAACCTGGGATTTTAAGGGCTCTAAGGCCAAATTGGCCCATCTAAACCAAAATTAACTTAGTATAAATAGCACACAATACCCATTTTTTTTAGGGTATCACTCAAATTTCCCAAACTTGCATGGGTTTTGGAATATTTTCTCTCTCTTGTTCTTAGTTTGATTTTGAAGATTGCCTTGGGTTTGTAAGCTCAAGATGAATCCAAGTACTCCCTTGGGTTTTTACTTTGATGCAATTTAATTCAAGTTTGTACTCTAGGGCTAACTCCGATCTCCAACCAATATCCCCCTTAAGAATTTTAAGCACGTCAACCAACCTCTCTTCCTTCTCTCGATCCGAATTTTAAAAGATGATAATTGGCTTGCTCACCTATTCCTCCTCAAGATAATCATTAAGCTTTCCAATCCCATCATCAAAAATCTCCACCCCAAGCGAATCTTCAAATTCTCCAATCCTATCACCAATAACCCCCAACCCCCCCCCCCCCCTCTAAAAAGTCGTCGTTGCCCTTAACGACACATCGAGAATTATTTCCACACAAATCGGGGTCAACATAGAGGCATAACGGGCTCATCAAGTAGAATAAGGGGCTCATCCTCACAACATCCCTCAATATCGACAATCGGGCCAACCTCCTCCTCATTGCTCCTCTCTTTCAAACAAACTCGTTCGACCGTGGCCTTGATGAAGTCCATAAACACCCACTCTTCGCAAGATTGTTTTGAAGTAAAAGGTAAGGGGTCAAGAGGAGTAAAAATACTCGGAATCGAAACCACGGCCTCCTCCGTCGGTGAGACAACCGAATCAACTACCCACACTTTTCAAGGGACGTGACCGGAAGAGTAGGCGAGGGTAGTGGGTCCACGTGATAAGTAACAAGAGGATCGTGAGGCGGCGGTGGAGTAGGACAACCGGTCCCGCACAAGGAGGATTCGGTCCCAGACTAGACATTTGAACGATTTGAGCTTTCAATGTCGCTATTTTCGTAACCAACTCAAACTCCTTGGATGATAAGGGAGGAAACACCTCATGAGCACGTATTGGTGGAGGAGATTGTGGCTCTTCAAGAGGAAACCCCCCCACAAAGGGTCCACTAAAGTCTCTCATAGTGCGGATGGGGGGGTGCATTGAAGATCAACCTCCAAAGCGTTCATAAGCATCGATAACTTGGGCATTAGTAGTGTAACCACTCGGGCTTGATTGGAATTAGGAGGATGAGAATCATCGTACGGGCCGGGACTCGGAGTCATATTCGGCATAGGAGTGAAATTATAACCAGATGGGGCTCCATATGGGCTGAGATTCGGGCTCGGCAGATTCAAAAATTTTTGTGGAGCACCATAGCCATACGAGCCGGAAGTCGGGGCTTGCACGTTCGGATAGGAATTTTGAGCTCCATAACCACCCAAGGAACCATTCACGCCCGAGAAACTATCAAACCCGATATGGTTTGCACCATGCCCTCCCCATGCCTGTTTGCCCATAAGCACCTTGCAAACTAAATAAAAAATGTCAAATAACAAAGAAAGCTTAAAAACACAATGAAACTACAACCAAATCGAAAACTTTAACCAAGACGAGTTGCAACAGCACCATTTTGAAGTGTAGTTCTTCGTGGTTTTGGAAAATTAAAGATTCATGGCTTGGTATTATCGGGATTCGATTCGACTGAGAGAATCAATGTGTTTCAAGCTTGGAAAATAGAAAGAAAATGAA
>BMAC01000293.1:751626-773359 GCA_014905375.1 Phtheirospermum japonicum | reverse complement strand
TGGAAAATGTGCTACTTGTTGAAGGACTGACTGCTAGTTTGATAAGCATTAGTCAGTTGTGTGATGGTGGCTTTAGTGTTAAGTTCACACGGAAAAAGTGTGAAGTCTATGACGAGGATGGTGCCTATATCCTCACTGGTCAGAGGACTTCTGAAAATTTTTACCAATTAATTGGTGATGTGTTCTGCAGGTACAAGATGGTGGAAAGTTTGATCAAGGATAAAGCTGCTGTTGCAGGTGGTGACGGGTCTGGTGACATGTCACCAAACCCAACACCGACTCAAGAAGAGTTGGATCAATTCAGTAAATATTAGGCAGGTGATGTCATAGATAGGAAGAGTACCACTGGAGGATGTTTCTTTTTGGGTAGTAACCTAGTTTCATGGTACAGTAAGAAACAAAACTGTATATCCCTCTCTACTGCTGAAGCTGAATACATTGCAGCTGGAAGTACGTGTATGCAACTTTTATGGATGAACCAGATGATTGAGGACTACGGTCTCCATAGCAGTATTTTGACCGTACTCTGTGATAATACGAGCGCAATTGACATCTCAAGAAATCCAGTTCAGCACTCTCGTATAAAGCACATTGACATCAGGTATCTCTTCATCCGAGTCTTGGTTGAGAGAAAGATAATAAGTCGTGAACATGTAGGGACTAACAGCCAGCTTGCTGACATATTCACAAAAACATTAGATTTAGAGAACTTCTCTCGTTTGAGAAGAGATCTCGTAATGTGCATTGTCTAGTTCATGTTGGGTTTGATGTTATGACGCCCAAAGATGTCATCAGTCATAACATCTGTATAATTTACATGCATTTTTATTTTCTTTTTCATACATCATACGAATGCATTGAGTCTGATTTAAAGAGAAATAAGGTCATGTGTTGTAATAAAAGTGATGACAAAAAGACTAACCTCTTCGTTTAGGTGATTGTGGAACTCTCCCGCAGAAACAGGTTTTCTCCTAGGTCCAAAAACAAAAGGTGTTAAAAGCAATTGCTGAAGATATAATAATCCTCTTCAAATCTTAAAAAGATGAAGAAAATCAAGACTAAAGGTCTGATCTTTAAATTTCACATTATTGAGCGATTTTGACGTTGTCATTAACTTGGGTTAAGGGGTTTGTTTTCATTGACTTCACCTTTGCAATGATGGGTCTAATGTCATCAGTCATGAAAAGCAACACTGATCAAAATCTCTAAAAATCTTTATGTGAATATTTTTAACCTTTCTAGGTCATCTTTTAGGCATAATTTAAGACATTCATATTTTGTGAATTTGCCGGTTTTGCTGAGTGTTCTGTTTCTCTTGTTTGCTTCTTATTCTGACGTCTCTTGATTTTTTTGAGGATGTAGTTATTTGTTTGTTCCAGTGGGGCTGTGATCGGGTGTGCTGGGCAGGTAATATGAGATTGATATGAATTTTTGATTTGTCACTTTGTATGCTTTTTATACGGCTTTGGGGATGGTTCAATTTTCCAGCTCTAATTCAGTTTTATGCAATTGTAGGGACGTGTGATTTGGTTTGGATTCCTGGTTGATTGAGTGGAAATCATGTGTCCTAAATTAAGGGGGAGTGGGGTTTTTGGATGGAAATAAAATCTTTTGTGGGTTTAAAAATGGATAATTGGTAAATTAGGATTTATTACTATTTTTATTCTAGTTCCCTTTAATCTTTCAGCAATTAAAACTCTCTAACTCTCAACTTCTTCACAGTCTCTCTCGAATTGCTTTTGTTTTTTGTGTTCTCTTTGAAATTTGGAACAGGATATCTTCTCCGAGCAAAATTCCCGAGCTCCCCGCCGGCGTGCAAAACTCCACTGATGAACAGGTACCTGCCAACTTTTTGAGGTTCAATGGCCTGGATATCCATGATCTTAGACCTCCAAGAAGGCCACACAGAAGAAAGGCAAGGTTCCCTTGCCTGCTACTGACCCGATTAATGATGTTGGTTCCGGTGATTTGTCACGGATTCCAACATCGCCTACTGTTGATCCTATTCCTTCCCCAACCACTAAGTCGACCTCCATTTTATCTGGAAGTATCCCAGTTACATTGGCTACAAGCTTTGATGATGCTCCGTCTCAAGCCATCGAGATTGAAGACATGGAACCAATCTCCACGAAGTTCTTGACGAGTGAAGCTGAGGAGCTGTTCTTGGGATTTCTAAATCAAGGCACAAGGTTCTTTAGGCTGATAATGATGATGTGTATACTGGAGAGGCCGATTTATTTTCTTTGAGGGGTCAGCCCCCTTTCGAGCTGGTGTTGTGAGTGATGGTGTTTATGATGTTCCCATCACCGGTCCCAACATGGTTTGTTTATCTGCCTCAGTTGTACGTGCTCAACTGGATTTGCTTGACTACCAAATTGTTCAGCTCGAGGCGTTGCGTGGTTCCAGGTTGGAGGCTCTTTTGCTTTCAGAACAAAAAGGGGGAGAAGGTGTAGAGACGCGGCTGTGGAGGGTAGATTATAGTTTGAGCCATTGATTGTGGTTTGTTTGTTCTAAACAATGAGTATTTATAGTTTGAGCCATTGATTGTGGTTTGTTTGTTCTAAACAATGAGTATTTGTTTAGGGGGAGTTTCTAGTTCAGGGGGAGTTTTTTAGTCTTTTGATCATTTTCATGCGTCTTGGGTATTTTGTCCAGAAAGGCAAAAGGGGGAGATTGTTAGGAATATTATTTTCACATATATTATTCCTTATTTGTTGTTTGCCTTTCTTACGACATAAAGTATTTTAGGACTCTAGATTTCTTTCTGAGTTGAAGTCTAGGACTTAATTTAGTTTCCTAAATACGTATTTAACTTGTTTAACAAGACTAGGAGTCAGGTTTATTTATTTAAGGGCCAAGACGCAAGAAGACGTGGGTTTAGAGAATAGAGAAGACACGACGCACACATCCTTGAAGCAGAACACACAAAGGGATACTCGGAGCTACGTTGCTGAACTAAGGGGATTTCTAGGTTGCGTAACCAACTGAGGAAATCATCTCAAGAAGAAGCGACGAGTATTTTGTGTATCAAGAGTTTGATACAATTTGTTTTAATTTTTTCATATATTACTTTTTATTATTTTGTATTGATCTTAAACGTTGAAAATTGATATAGTTTTTGGGTTTGTACACCCAAGTTCGTAAGCACGATTGCTTACGAACTGAAATTAATATATTGTGTTTTACTTATTTATTTCCGCTGCTGTTTTTGAGATTCAGTTGATGTTAGGTCTGGTGACATCTATCACGAAACCTAACATCATATCTGAAAACTGCGTTTCTACAAAACTACAACATCAACATCTACTTTGGATCTTATCCGCCCAACTTGACTACGATGAGTGGTTAGATGTTTATCCACAAGCCAGGCCATCATTATACCTATGGAGTATATGGAACCCTATAACCTGAACGATATCTATGCCATGCTACTGAGCCTTGAGTCCAGATTTGATACCTTTTCTGCATTCCCTATCATCAATATTGATGGATCTGCACCAGTGGCCAATGTTTTGACCACAACCAAAGAAATTACAAGAGCTCGCTGAACAGACCACCGACTTACAATCAGAACAATTATAGAGGAAGAGGCAGAAGCAAAAGGTACAGAGGTCGAGGGGGCAGAGGCTACAGGAACAACAAGCTGCTTGCCAAGTCTGCGGGCTGTCTAATCATACTACAGACAAATGCTATCACAAGTTTGACTCTGCATATCATGGGCCTACTAATATGCAACCTCAAACAAAGATGCAAGCACAAACAGCTCTCACAAGCAATAGCCTCCCTAATCAGACAAGCTCGCCATCTTTATCAGCAATGTCAGCCTCTCCAGATTTTATCAGCGACCTCTTTTGGTATGCAGACTCTGGTGCATCCAATCATGTCACCAATGAACTATCAAACCTCAACATAGCCTTGGAATTTCAAGGTCACAACAAACTGCAAGTTGGTAATGGAACAGGTTTGTACATTTCACATAACAGCAGAATTACTTTGAATTCAGGCCCTTCTATCTGAGCTATAGGTTAAACTCCCTCAGGTCCCAACTGTTTGGGTTGACAACCTCAGCACTATATCTCTTGCGAGCAATCTTGTTCTACATGCGTGGACCAAACACATTGAAATTGATTTCCATTTTGTTCGGGATCAGGTTACTGCACGAAAGCTAAAAGTACATCATGTCCCGTCTCTTTATCAGATAGCAGATTCCCTAACCAAACCACTGAGCAACCAATTCTTCACTCGGTTACGAAGTCAGCTTCAAGTCCTTCCTCTGACCTCGTTCGAATTAAGGGGGCATGATAGAGTAGAGCTACCTAAAGAGTTCAGGTCGCACGAGTGGTCTCATGATCAGCGACCTAAGAGTTCAGGTCGTACGAGTGGTCGTATGATCAGTGACCTAGCATCAATAGGTCGCATGAGTACCGACCTACCCAGCGACCTGATAAACTTCAGGACCGAGCTATAGATAAGTACCGACCTACCCAGCGACCTGATAAACTTCAGGACCGAGCTATAGATAAGTACCGACCTACCCAGCAATCTGATAAACTTTAGGACCGAGCTATAAAAGGTCGTCATAAGAGCCCGCTGTGATTGCTTGATGTCCACACTGCAAGACGATATCAGCCCTAGGATAGTACGTCCACCTAGCCCCTACAGCTGTCAGAGTGTACTGTAGCAATTTTTACCATTCATTGTAAAGAGCCGTTGTCAAAATGTACTGAAGTAATCGTAGCAACACATTCTAGGGTTACCATATTCAGATGTATTACTATAAATAGCCATACAATGTTCATTTGAATGTAACAAGAAAGAATTAATATAGTCATCAGTTTATCAAAAAATTATGTTTACCATTATTAGCTCGCAAAGAGCTCTCTATCTTTCTATCACTATTTGTATATCAAAGTTAATTATTTTTTCTATTATACTTTCATCTAATTTATAATTAGATTGTAAACGAATCGAGCTAGGCTTACGATGTGTTCGAGTTTGTTTGATTATTTAAAAGGATTGTTTTGTTCTTTTATTTGATAATTGAACATGTTCAAGATCACGTTTATTAATCGCTCATAAAAAAATACTTAAATGTGTATAATAGATATAATTAAAAGTATTACTGTGACATTCAACTTAAAATAATATAAATTATAACAAATCTCACATAAACATATTTTCTTAACTAATTAAAAAATGTTAGAAACTTTTCTTTTCAGAATGATTAATGAATAATGGAGAGTGTTTATTAATATATAATAAATTGCTGAATAATAAACGAACAAAAAGGGTTGTACATTTAAAAATTAGGGAAAAATAATCTTTGCCACATGTACTTGTAGTGTTTTTATGGTTTGCAATCTAATACTTTTTTTGTTGTTATTAACAACCTAAAGTATGCGGGTTTTGCTCTTTGCAACCTTCAGGCTATTTTTCATTCAAAAAATGGTTGAATCGAAGCACATAAACCTCATGCCTCATCACCAATTATTATGTTGGGCAATGTTTTCATATTTTTAGAATGATGCATGAGGTTTACGTGCTTCGACTCAACCATTTTTTGAATGAAAAACAGTCTGAAGGTTGCAAAGAGTAAAACCCGCATACTTTGAGTTGTTAATAACAACAAAAAAAATATTAGGTTGCAAACCATAAAAACGCTACAAGTACAGGTGGCGAAGAGTTTTTTTCCCTAAAAAATATTTATAAGATTTTTAAAGTTACTAATTGTTCAATTTAGACTTTCAAAAGAGTTTGATGAGGATTGGTTGTATTTAATTGATAGTTCTAAGATTCTTCATTTCTGTAATAAAATAGGTTTCTTATAAAAATGCTCACAAATCATCCATATACAAACAATTTATGATACAAATATTAACCTATTAATTCACAGAATGATAAACCATATTAATGTAATACTAGTCACTCGAGAATGTTTATTGTAGTTTTGTAGTTCTCATGTTTTAAAGAAAATAAAATTTCCTATGCAGAAAGCAGATGTTGTGACTGGTGATATAACACCAGTTCCAACATCAGTTTATTGAACAGTTTAAAAACAGATAAAAATAAACGCAGCGGATAAAATAAATTAAACACAGAAATAAAACTTTTAACCCGTAAGAAAACGTTCTTACGGACTTGGGTATACAAACCCGGAAACTATATTACTTATCGTTCAAAGATCAATTACACAATACTAAGTAATATATGAAAACAATTGTATCAAACTTGATACGAAAATACTTGTTGCTATAAGATATATTCTCGTCCGTTGGTTACGCAACGTTGAAGAACTCTTGATTCGAATTCCAGCTCCAAGTATGACTGATGCTCTGTGTTCTTGCTTCTCGAAATTGTCGAACCTTGTTCTCTGATTTCGTTCTCTGTCTTGCGTGCGTCTGTTCTATTTCTCACGTACGTGTCCTTCCTTTGCGTCAACCAGTCTATTTATAAAAATAAGGACTCCTAAACTTAATGGACAAGTTTAGCTAAACTAAGGTAATTAAATAAAGTCCTAGTACTACCTTAGGTAAGAAATCTAGAGTCCTAATAAAATTAAAAACTCTAAGAAAGGCAAACTACCAAAAATGAATTATTGTAAATAATTTCTCAACAATCTCTCCCTTTTGCCTTTCTGGACAAAACAAACGACGCAAATACGAAACAAAACGAACTCCCCCTAAAAGTAACAACTCCCTCTAAATGAAACAAATTCAAAATAAAATAACAATAAAACAATGTTTTCGTTAAACCAAAAAGAAGAAGATAAATCAAGGACCACGACGAGCCCTCTTGGAACGACGTAAGGGCCTCGAGGTCCCCTCACCAACATCTTTCCTCTTCTTCATCATTCTCCGCATACGCCTCAGCTTCTTGTTCATGTATCGAACCATTTTCTGCCGCTTGCTTAGGCTGGTCAGAAAAGCAGCATCATCATCATCAATGTTTAAATCAGCGGCGTCGGCATTCTCGGCGTCGGCATCCTCTCCCCCTTGTTCAGACAGCAAAAGGGCCTCTTCCCAGGAACCACGAAGGGCCTAAAGTTGGGCAATCTGGCCGGTAAGTTGAGCAATCTGCCGGTCAAGGAGCTTCAGCCGGGCACGCACCACAGGTGCTGGCAAACGAACCATGTTGGAACCAATGACAGGAATACCAGAGTAGTCACCACTTCCAACATCAACCCGATCAGGGGCGAGCCATGGCAAATCAATCACACGGGGGCCAGTAAGATGTTGAGGGCGTAGAGTGAACTTCTCAGCATCCTCAGTCAGCACATCATCACGACTAGGCCTGAAGCCCTGATTTTCTAACAATCCAAAAATTAGTGACGGAAATCAAAGAGAGGAGTATACCTTAGAAGTGCCAAACCTTGTAACCGCATCAAAAACCATCTGCCCAAAATCAAACTTCATCCCACAGCCAACCTTGTACAGAAAAATAGCCTGCGGGCGTGTAACTACCGTTGCATTCGTGGTCGGCACCCAATTGCACACAGCAATCTTGTGCAATACAGAGTAAAGGGAGCTCAAACAAGTACTAGCCAGCTGCTCCACCCACTTATCAACCAGCCCTCCAGTGAGAAAATGAACCACCTCACCCATATCATCGACGGTGGAATCACCATGATACTCCTCAGTGCCAAACATCTCATTAATAAGAGCAGGAGTAAAGAAATACACAGACCCACGTACAAACACTTTCCCATAGTTCATAGACTTGGGATTAGCCACAGATGGTAATAAATTCGCATAAAAATCAAGCACCACATCACGAACATACGGCATAGCAGTGGAAACCATTGAGTACATACCTTTATACCTTAAAAAGGCAATCAAATTTTGTCGTTCGAAAACCTCAACAGGGATCCGTCGCTCAGCAATAATGCCACGGCCTTGATACTTCAAAAACAGCTCTTCCGCATCTCCAGTCAAGAAACGCATGGAGAAAGGTTCCATGTCCTCAATCTCAATGTCTTGAGAGGGAGCCTCACCAGAGCTTGTGGAGCGACGAGAGGTGGCAGATGTAACTGGGTCAACGTCAGGTGAGTCGGTGGCATTCATGGGTTGTGGCGATTGATCAGCAAAAGGCGATGTTGGAACCTGTGACAAATCAGCAGATTCAACATTCACAGTCGGGACAGCAGCAGGCATTTTTCTTTTGGACTTCTTCGGTGGGAGGAGATCACGGAGAAGAATATCATCAGAGGGATCCGGGGAATGTTCTAAACCAAAAACAAAATCAGGCTCAGGAACAGGAGAGCCAGGAGGTTCACTAGTAACAGGCTTGGAGGAACTTGTTACTTCACCAGTAATGAAGTCAAGAACTTCGTAAGGGGCACTTGAATACTCAGTTGTCGTGGATCCTGGTGACACTTTGACGGGTTTCGGAGGAGCCGTCTTAGCAGCCCGAGAAACCAGCTTCTTGCGACGACCCTTCTTAGGCTTCTCCAAGCGTGAAATCGGAGATGTCACCGGAGTAACAACTGGAGCGGTAACCGGAGCAGTGGGCACATACTCATCATCGTCTGGATCTTTTAAAATGGTAACCTCTTCACGAAAATTCATCTGCTCGATGGGCACATGACGCCTGGGTCCGGCCTGACTCTTTGGAACTGTCGGTGGCACAATTCCGGGCGGAATGTTCTGTAAACGCCTCGACCGCTTGAGGGAGGGATTCCCAATTTGCCCAAATAAATCTACAATTAAAGGCAGATCAGGCGGCTTGTCTACATCAATTTCATTTCCCGCCTGACCAGGAAACAATTGGGCCATCGGAGGAGCTTCTTCAGCGACCGGAACAGAAACCAGCTCGGTACTTGGCGAAGGTGATGGAACTGATGACGGGTCCTGAGGTAAGGCACCACCCATCTCCACTCGTATGTCCAGCCCGCCGACTCGAGGTAAATTTCAAACAACCTGTTCGGCAATGCGGATTACGTTCTCCGACAGAAAGTTCCGGTATCCTTTTTGGAGACGTCATAAAAAAATCTGAAAAAGAGATAGAGAAGAGAGAGAAAAAAGATCGATAGAGACTGAGAGAGAAAAAGTTAGTGAATAAGATTGAGAGAAGGATTCTAGAGTTGTGTGCAAAAAGGTAACAGTGCAGCCTCCTTTTAATCTGCCAAAAAAGAGACCGTTGGCTGAGGAAAGAGAAAAAAGAAAAAAGATTTATCTCCAAAAAAAAATACTTTAGGGAACAAAATCCCACTCCCCCTTAAATAGACCAAACAGAACTAACCCACAAACACACGTCTTCTCAATCTCAAGATTTTAAAAAGATTTTGTTGGACTTATACCATCACTATAGTAACATAAAACGTACTCGGTGAATAAAACTTTGACCAAAATAATCTTTTATTACCTTTCCAACCCAAGATTTTAGCACCACTGAAACAATCAAGAACACTCAACCTTCGACGTGATTAAAAGATTTTAGAGCAAGACAAAGACACGAGAGACACAACGCACAGCTGTTAGGCATAACCCACAAAGTATGTATGTCCTAAATTGATGCAAAGAAAAAATGACCTAAAAAATAAAAAGAAAAATACAACTTATGTTTTTGGTGACTTGATCAATGATGCTTTTCATTACTGATAACATTATAGCCAACATTACTTAAGGTGAAGTCAATGAAATCAGACCCCTTAACCCAAGTTAATGACAACGTCAAAATCACTCAATAAGGAGAAATTTAAAGATTGAACCTTATTTGTTGTCCTGATTTTCTTCATCTTTTTAAGATTTGAAGAGAAATAGTTTATCTTCAGCAATTGCTGTTAACACCCTTTGTTTTTGGACCTGGGAGAAAACCAGTTTCTGCGGGAAAGATTCACAATCACCTTTTTCAAGAGGTTAACCTTTTTGTCATCACTTTTATTACAACAATGATCTTATTGCACCATAAAACAGACCCAATGCATTTACTATGTGTATGAGAAAAAAAATTAAAAATGCATGCAAAATATTACAGATGTTGTGACTGATGACGACTTTGGGGTGTCACAACATCAAAGATAACATGGACTAGACAAAGCACACACCGAGATGTCTTCTTAAATGAGAGAAGGTCTCGTAATCTAATGCCTTTGTGAATATGTCTGCTAGCTGATCGTCTGTCCCCACATGCTCAAGACTCACTATTTTTCTCTCAACCAAGTCTCGGATGAAATGATACCTGATGTCGATGTGCTTTATTCGAGAGTGCTAGACAGGATTTTTAGAGATGCCAATGGCACTCGTATTATCATAGAGTATGGTTAAAATGCTGCTATGGAGACCGTAGTCTTCGATCATTTGGTTCATCCAATGAAGTTGCGTACATGCACTCACAGCTGTTATGTACTCAGCTTCAGCCGTTGAGAGAGAAATGCAGTTCTGCTTCTTACTATACCATGAAACAAGATTACTTCCTAAGAAGAAGCATCCCCCTGTCGTACTTTTTCGATCTACCACATCACCTGCCCAGTCAGAGTCAGTGTATCCAACAAGTTCAGTGCATGTATCTTTCATATACCACAGTCCTAAATCACTAGTTCCAGCCACATATTTGATTATTCGTTTAACAGCTTTCATATGTGACTCTTTAGGGTTCGCTTGATACCTAGCACACAAACACACACTGTACATTATATCAGGTCTACTTGAAGTTAAGTAAAGTAAACTCCCTATCATACTCCTATAGACCGTATTGTCTACACTAACCCCAGCATCATCTCTAGTCAGTTTACCTGTTTTACCCAAAGGAGTTTTCTTAGGTTTCTCGTTTTCTAACCCAAATTTCTTTACTAAATTGTTCGCATATTTGTTTTGGGAAAGAAAAATACCATCATCAAGTTGCTTGATCTGAAAACCTAGGAAGTAAGAAAGGTTACCTTCCATGATCATTTCGAACGTGTCGGACATTCGATCAATAAACTCTTTCACCATCTGTTCACTTGTGGAACCAAAAATGATATCATCCACATAAATTTGAACAATAAGAATGTGCTTATTTGATTTTAGAAGAAACAAGGTTTTATCAACCTCACCTCGTCTAAAGTTTAAAAACAAAAGATGTTGAGTTAACCTTTCATACCAAGCTCTTAGAGCTTGCTTCAAACCATACAAGGCCTTTTTCAGTTTTAAAACAAAATTAGGTTTGTCAGGGTCAACAAAACCTTTGGGTTGTTCAACATACACCTCTTCACTCAAAACACCATTTAAAAAAGCACTCTTAATGTCCATTTGATGCAGATATATTTTCAAATGACAAGCAACTGCGATTAAAAGCCTTACCGATTCTATGCGTGCTACTGGTGCAAAGGTTTCATCGAAATCGATACCCTCAATCTGAGTGTATCCCTGTGAAACTAACCTTGCTTTGTTCCGAACAATGTTTCCATCTTCATCGGTTTTATTCTTGAGAATCCACTTGGTTCCAGTGACATGCGTGTTTTCAGGGCGAGGAACTAGTTGCCAAACATCATTCTTTGCAAATTGTTCCAGCTCTTCTTGCATAGCTCTTATCCAAAATTCATTCTTCAGAGCATCCTCTACTCTTTTTGGCTCTCTTTTAGCAAGAAACGAGGTGGACCGAATTTGAGAGCAGTTAGAAGACAAACAGACATACCTTACCATTTCTTTGAAGTTTATCTGCTTCTTTCTTGTGCTCCTTTCGTCGATATCTCCAATGATCTGTCCTGTTGGATGATTCCTCTGAACTCTAGACGGAATATCCCTCTGATAAAGGTCGATTTGAGTGTCAGAATTATCCTCGTCGGAGTCTGAATCTGATTCAGGGGTTTCTGGAACTGGTGTTGACATGGGTGTTATGTCACTGGTTCCAACATTGTCTGTTTCAGTATGAACTGATGTTGGGTCTGGTGACATGTCACCAGTGTTGTCATCATCTGTTGCTCCAGATCCTGTACCTGCACTTTCATCTAAAACATTCGAAATATTTTGAGGATTTTGAACATACACTAGATCATTGTCCTCAGCTGGTTTGACCCCACTAACCAAATCATCAAATTTTACATTCACAGACTCCATCATGCATCTAGTCCTAAGATTAAATAATCTATATGCATGACTATTTTGGGAATACTCCATGAAAACACATTTATCGCTTTTGGAGTCTAGTTTTGAAAGATGCACTCGATCATTTAGAACATAACACACACACCCAAAAACATGGAAATAACTTAAGTTAGGCTTTTTCCCCATTAACAACTCATAGGGGGTAACATGTGACTCGGGCCTGAAGTGCACCCTATTAATTGTGTGGCAAGCAGTATTCATTGCTTCAGCCCAAAAACGTTTAGCTATCCTATTCGAAATCAGCATTGTTCTAGTCATTTTAGCTAACGACCTATTCTTCCTTTCTACTACACCATTTTACTAAGGCGTAATAGGAGAGGAAAATTCATGAGTAATTCCCACTTTTGAACAAAATTGAGAAAAAACTTCGTTTTCAAGTTCTTTTCCGTGGTCTGACCAGATCCTTCATATGTTTATACCAAAACGCACACAAAGTCTTTTAATTAATTTTTTAAAAATTCCAAAAGGTTCTGATTTTTCTCTTAAAAATTCAATCCAAGTATATCTAGAAAAATCATCTACTAAAACCAACACATACCGTTTACCTCCAAGGCTTTCTACCTCCAGTGGTCCCATCAGGTCCATGTGTATGAGCTCAAAGCAGTTAGAGGTGGTGAGACTTTGTATGTTTGGGTGTGGAACTCTGACTTGTTTGCCCTTTTGACATACCTCACAAACTTAAAAGATCTTTGTATTGAGCTTCGGGAGACCGTTTACTGCTTCCTTCTTCACCAGCCTTTTCAGCATCGTATAGTTTATGTGTCCCAACTTCTGATGCCACAGTTCGACATCGCTTAGTTGTGAGAGTTTACAGAACACGTCGCCTTGAATCTGGTAGCAGTTATCGGGTGTTCTCTGACCTGTGAGTATGCAAGTATTCTCATTGTCGTAGACTTCACACTTTTCTCTTGTGAATTTAACATTGAATCCCCCGTCACACAATTGACTGATACTGATCAAATTCGCGGTCAGTCCTTCAATAAGAAATACATTTTCCAATTTGGCAATTCCTGGAACATGAAGAGTTCCTTGTCCAATAATTTGTATATTTGCGCCTCCACCGTATTTGACCTTTTCTCCTTGGAATTTTACAATGTTTGATAAAAGGCCTTCTGATCCCGTCATATATTTCGAGCATCCACTATCGAAGTACCATGCTCCTGGAACATGAGATTTAAGAGAAGTATAAATCATATTACACCTGACTTCGCCCTTTCTGACCCAGACTTGTCTGGTCTTGGTGTTGCCTTTGGTGACGGAAACCCCAGTTCTGTCATGAATCCCAACACCATGGCTGATTCTCTGAAACTGACTTTTCTTGCCTGTTCTTTTCCAACAAAAAGGACGTATATGGCCAGATTCACCACAATGATGGCAAACATACTGCCTTCTTCTCTTCTTTTGCCGCTTGGTGGAATTTAAAGTTGGACTGGCTTGTGGCTGCTGAGATTCAGGATCGAAACCAATCCCGTGCCTTGGCGTTTCCGGAAGCGACATTTTCAGAATTTCATCGAGCTTCACTCTTCCTTTGTTGAGATTAGAAAGAGTATCTTGCACCTTTTTCAGTCAGCACTTACTTGCTCTAGTTCAGAATCTTTTCTTGAGAGAGAGGTTTCCAAACGGGTGGTTATGTTAATTTGATCATCTTTTTCGTGGGTAAGATTCTCTAATTTGATCATAAGTGTCTTCACTTTCAGAACCTGATTTCCCCAATTTGCAAAAAGTATATCGTACTCCTCACGCAGCTTGTCATATTCGTCGAGAGAATTATCATTTTCAGCATTCAGACAAATGGTGTTGGAAGTGATGTTGATAATACGAATGTCGTCATCACAAGCAACATTGGCAAATAATGTTGGCACTGACTTAGAAGAGTCAGAATCACTTCCGTCTTCATCATATTTTTGTGCAATAAGGTTCTTTCTCAATGTGTTCGCACACTCGTTTTTATAGTGTCCCCATCCTTTACATTCATGGCATTGAATTTCACTCAGTGGTTTGGGAGAATTTGTGCTTTTAGATTCCGAGGACGAGGGCTCAACATTTGACAACTTTTTTCTGGAAGACTTCGGAGGAGGTGTTTCCATCTTGGACTTTGATGTTTTCCCTCCAATGTTGTTCTTTCTCCTTAAATATTTGTTGAACTTTTGAGTGATGAGAGATACTTCTTCCTCTCCAAGAGAGGTATTTTCGAATTTATCAAGTAGCTCTCTCCAGTTAGTTTCTTCAGCTTCGTCTTCTGAGTTGATATCGGAGGAAAGAGCAACGTTTTTTCTTTCGAGTTGGAACTAACGTGTTCTATTTCGTATGTTTTTAGCGATCCTACCAACTCATCATAGTCGAGATTGTCGGTATCTTTGGATTCTTCAATGGCGACCACCTTCATACTAAACTTCTTTGAAATTGATCTTAGCAGTTTTCCAAACAAACGTGAGTTGGACACGGCCTCGCCAAGATTTCCACATTCACTTGCTATGTCCGACAATCTCATGGCATAGCTTATAATAGACTCCTTTTCATCCATTTTCATGGATTCAAACGTAGAGGTTAGCATTCGCAAGCGTGATTTTCTCACACTCGGAGTCCCTTCGCATACCCTTTGGAGGGCATCCCAAGCATCTTTCGCCGATTCACAATTTTTGATAACCTTGTAGTAGTTCATTTCAACAAAACTACACAGGGTGTTAATGGTTTTGGAGTTCCAGTTGGCCAGGGCTATCTTGTCAACCGTCCAGTCTTGTTCTCTCTTGATTATCGTGTCACCTTCAGCATCCTTGACTCGAGGCCTTTCCCAACCAACAAGAACAGATCTCCAGGCTCGTTCATCAATGTTTTTGATAAACCAGCGCATCCTTTGTTTCAAGAGAGAATAGTTCTCCCCGTTGAGAATTGGAGGTCTTGGAATTCCTTGAGCGTCCATCAAATTGACTCTACAAAATAAGGATCGAAATACTTAGTGTCAAGTACCCTGCTCTGGTACCAATTGTAGTTTTGTAGTTCTCTAATTTTAAAGAAAATAAAATTTCTTATGCAGAAAGCAGATGTTGTGACTGGTGATATAACACCAGTTCCAACATCAGTTTACTGAACAGTTTAAAAACAGATAAAAATAAACGCAGCGGATAAAATAAATTAAACACAGAAATAAGACTTTTAGCCCGTAAGAAAATGTTCTTACGGACTTGGGTATACAAACCCGAAAACTATATTACTTATCGTTCAAAGATCAATTACACAATATTAAGGTTACGCAACGTTGAAGAACTCTTGATTCGAATTCCAACTCCAAGTATGACTGATGCTCTGTGTTTTTGTTTCTCGAAATCGTCGAATCTTGTTCTCTGATTTTGTTCTCTGTCTTGCGTGCGTCCGTTCTATTTCTCACGTACGTGTCCTTCCTTTGCGTCGACCAGTCTATTTATAAAAATAAGGACTCCGAAACTTGATGGACAAGTTTAGCTAAACTAAAATAATTAAATAAAGTTCTAATACTACCTTAGGTAAAAAAATCTAGAGTCCTAATAAAATTAAAAACTCTAAGAAAGACAAACTACCAAAAATGAATTATTGTAAATAATTCCTGAACATTTATTAGTAGATGACATATTGCTTTTGTTTTTCAGTGGTCCCCAGCACCAATTTTAGTATATTCAGCAACAATTAAAAAAATATTGTATGTATGTTGTATTGTATGGTGAGGGTGCCCACATTTATATTGTAATTGTCTTCTACTCTGACGTGGTGGTAATCCAGTTGTGCACAGTCGCAAATTCAATAAAAATTTATATAAACCTATAAAACGAAATACTTTGGGCCATGAAAGGATCCTTCCATGCGTGACTGAAGCGGTGTGGCTACTTACAGCCACATTATTATATGTTCACTTATCATTACATATATTTAGCTATATCTACAAATAAATTAGTATTATATTCATAAATGTATAATAGAATAATGCAACCTTTCAGATAAATAAATTAGTATTATATTCATAACTGTATAATAAAATAATACAACCTCTCAGATAAATACCAAATCCCATTGAACAAACATAATTTGACATGTTACAATAAAAAAAAATTGTTTTAAACAAACAAGAGTCCTAATGAATCTCCCAAACAGAAAAAAAAATTAATTTCTAAAAATCTTGAAAAGCCTGATTGGCATACGACTAAAAGACTTTCACTTTCTCCTAAACAACTTGGATATTAAAAAATATAATATTAGAAATACTAAGATCGAGAGACTTTTCATTTTTTATAAATATGAGGTTTGCCCAGTGACAGACAAATTTATTTATTTATTATAGAGGGGATCAGATTGGTGAAATTTGAGTGTCCCAGTGTCGTAACAGGCTAGGCGGACACCCATCTCGCATATTTTAGTTGCGAGTATAGACCACTCATCATATCCCTTCAAAACTTGCCTGAAGGATCATGTTTTAATAATTACGATATATAGCTACTTTATAGTATCAACACGTGGGAAGATCATTGTTACGAGGTCGGTGTGGGATGCTTTCGATGCTCCGAGGCCACTTGTGGAGAAGGGGAAGAATAAAAGATTTATTAAAGGAGCACAACTGTACAAGGTGACTCCTAGTCCAAAAATCCTAGTACTTTCTTTCAACGATCAATCCAACAAACTAATCAGGACCATCCGAAAATTTCAGACTTCACAAAAAAAAAATAAAAATAAATAAAAATAAAAATTAAAGCCTATAAAATGATGATACATAGCTCTTTCTTGGCTATATCCAATTCATGTAAACAAAATGATGTCGCTAGTGCAATTACAGATTTCTAATATCCTCATATGCATAAATAAAAAGTTCAATCATGGCCACGGAAGTTTGTCAGGTTATGTGTGTTATTACATTTGAGGTTTGTAATCTTCATCCTCTTTGCATAGAAACAACAAACTTGTAATTTTTGTTAAAAGTGAAAACAAAAAATAGAGTTTGAATCATGTTCTTCCTGTCTATGTTTCTTCTATGCCTTGACCAAAGACTACCTATCGAGCTTTGGGGTCCTAAACGAAACTTCACGTGGGTTGTATTGAGAAAAAAAAGTTATTAAACGAAATCAAAATATTTTCAATAAAAATTCCAATATTTCTAATTCATTCAATCTATATCATGCAAATATAGTTGATGGAACGTAAAAGTTGGGCTTTTCTGTTGTAGGCACCCCTTTGTATTTGTCTATCCATAGGTACCCCTGATATACTATTAGATTGTGTAATTATTCAATCACATCCATCCATTTGAGTAAAATTGTGTACAAGTGTATTTTTCAGTTGTACTGTGTTTTATTTTTTTATTTTTATGATAAATAATATTATCTTTATTATTATATTACCAAAATAACCTTTAAATACACTTAATATTAAAAAATATAAATTAATATTGATTTATTATTATAAAGTTATTTAATTTATAACATAAACCTTCAATTTTATATTTTTTTTTTTAAATATCCCTTAAGATATATAATTTTAGATTACTGAAATACATGAATTAAATATAAATAATAAAAAAAACAGAATTCATAAGTTTAAAGAACTTGTGTTCTTCCCCGTTCATGCGCAATAGTTCACCATTCATCAACATCACCAAATTATAATTAATCGTTGGCAGCTTCGCCGTCTGGGGCAGGCTCTTCTCTACCTTCGATCGCTCCATGGTTTACCTCAGGCAGAAGAAGGATCCGTAGAATTCCATCATCGTCGGCGCCGCCACCGGTGGATTCCTCCAGATGCGGCAGGGCATGGGCGCCGCCTCGTGCTCCGCCCTCTTCGCGTGATTTTGGCTCTGATTGAGGGTGCGGGGATCATGTTGAATAAAGTCATGAGCCCCCAGCCGGAGGCGCCGATCTTTGTCGAGGATCTCACCGGTGGGGCCCAAGGGATGCCTCAAGAAGCGTCGCCGCCCTCTGCATCTACGACGCCGTCTTGGTTTGAGGAAGGAAGAGGAGAAGAAGAGTGGCGGCAGCGGAGTGAAGACGGAGATTTTGGAGAGCTTTTATTTAATTCTCATTAAAGTTTAATCTTTTTATTTTATTGAGAAGTTTCGGGTATTTGATACTATGGAATTGAGAATTTATGATCTTATAATGATTGGCTATGTTTGGGAATTTTGTAAAATAATACTTTTCTAAGTTGATGAAATGACATGAATTTAATGTATAAGTGTTTCGAAGATTTTGCCACCAGGTTCTGGATTGAGCAATAACGTTGATACTTGATCTAAAGAGGTGATTTTAAGATCCATCAATGTGATTTTGCAATTGGCTATGCCATAATTATTAAGTCATCATCATATTTTTCCGGTGAGGTTTACAATCAATGTCTAGGGCAGTTCGGATAATCAGTATGTTTCACTGTGCTGTTCACTCCTTATTTTTAAATTCTCAGATATGAAGCATTAGTCTAATGAAATCATAACTAACTTGTAAAATATATTTATGATTTGATTGGTGTTTTGTGATTGATAAATTTTTGGGGTGTTTTGTAATAAATTAAAAATATTTGTTCCTTTTATTTAAATAATTTAACATAAAAAGGGCATTATAGAGAATAACGAGATAATATTGATATTTAAATTAATAAATATAAATTAATTTATGACACATTACATTCGTTTCAGGGGTACCTGTGAACAGACAAGTACAACGGGTACCTATTTGTCGAAAAACCCATGTAAGGTTCCATCAAAACTTTAAAAATATTCTTTTTGTCGAGGCGATATTATTAAAAATATTCTATATGATATTCAGACATTTGTAAAATCACTATCCATCAAGAACTTGAGTTATATTTACGATCACACAATATTTTTTTTGGATTTTGAAAACATATACTCTTTAGTTCTAGATGTAATTTGGTGGCCCTAAGGCCATCTCCAGCAACGCATTAAAATAGTGTTGGGCGTTATTTTGGAGATGAAAAGTTGCTCCAGCAGTGCAACAAATTATGCGGTATTATTACGAATATATACAGTGCAGCGCCAATTATAGCGTTGCACTGTTCCTGCGTTTTTGTTTTTTTTTTTAACAGACTTCTTCTAGTTTTGGGTTTTCTGCTTTTGCTCTTCAATTTTTGCTTTTCGGCAGTTCGCAATTCGTCTCCTATTCTTATCCTTCGCCTGTTGGTTGCAATTTGCGATTTTTTTAATGTTAATTTTCTGCGTCAGCTGCTCATTTTCATTTTTTTTTGGTTGGAATTTCGTTTTCTTTTTGTATGTATGTTATCTGTTTTTGTTTCGCATTTGCTCTATTTAACTGATTGTTGTTTGTTCATGTTAATGTTCTGCGCCCCCTCTTCATTTTCCTTTTTTTTTTCTTTTTGTATGTATGTTATCTGTTTCTATTTGGGGTTGCTCTATTTAATTGATTTGGTGTCATAATTGTTGTTTATTTCACAGATTTGTTACTTTCAGCCAATTGCATGGTAGTTTGCTTTGGTTTGTTCATGTCGGTACTCTGTGTACCCTGCTCAAATTTTAACTTTTGGGGGCCCTGTTTGTGATTTGTTCATGTTACTGTTCTTTATGGTCCGTTCATTCTTTTTCCTTTTTTTGTGGTGTGTGACTTTACTTTTTTTCCTCTGTGTGTATTGTTACTTTTGACTTTGGTTTGCTTTATTGAGTTCAGTCAGTATCATAGTTGTTATTTATTTGACGACGTGGCTTTTATTTTAATCAATTGCAATATATTTATGGCCCGGTTCTTTTATCTCACGTTCGTGTCAATGCATGTTCGGATTTATCATTACAAGTTTGGATTTTTCATTTTTAATAAGGTTTCGTTCGTTGGTTCTTGCTTTTGTTCTTTTCTAACATGAATTTTTTATCTCTCCTTTTTTCCCCCTCCATTTTATATAGTTCTTATTTATTTGACGACATGGTTTTTAATTCAATCAATTGCAATATAATTATTGCGTGGTTCTTTTATCTCACGTTTGTGTCAATGCATGTTCGTATTTATCGTTACATGTTCTTAGTTGTCATTTATAACAAGAATTTGTTCATTGTTTTTAATTTCCTTTTGTTTTTCTTCGTGTGTGACTTTACTTTTTTTCCTCTGTGTGTATTTTTTTTTTTTTACTTTGGTTTGCTTTATTGAGTTCATTCGGTATCATAGTTGTTATTTATTTGATGACATGTGTAAAATTAGAAGGTCTATGGATATAAGAATAATTTTCAGATTCACGATGTTGTTAATCAATGTTACCAACATCAGTTAACAACATCGATCAGAGTAAATTAAATTTATGCAGCGAAAATTAAAATACGAGAACACGATTAAACAAATTCAGTTCACAAGTAAATACTTGTGAACTTGGGTGTACAAACCCGAAAACTATATTACTTTCTTGTTCACGTTCAATACAAAAATATAAAGTAATATATGAAAACTAAATATCAAGAAACTTGATACTAAATACTTGTTGCCGGAATGGCAAGATCTTCTTCGTCGGTCACGCAACTTCGAAGATCTTGTTTCTCACGGTCAATGGCTCCAAGTAGCTTTCACTTCTTCATGTTCTTCTTCTTTGCTTGTGCGTCTTGCGTCGTGCGTTCCTTGCGTCTTGCGTTGATCTCCTCGCAATAATCCGTGCGTCAAAAGTTGTCCCAAGTATTAGGAGTTCTTGTGTCTTAAATAAACAACCTAGAATCCTAAACTTGGTAAAATCCTAAAAATAAATCCTAAACACAATCTAGGAATAATTAAAGTCTTGTACATAAACTAGGAAACATAATATTGTCCTAAATTTAGTTTCCTAACTTATTTTGTGTCCAAGAAAGGCAAATAACAAAATAKGAATTATTGCCAAGAATAAATTCCTCAACAACATGGCTTTTATTTCAATCAATTGCAATATATTTATGGCCCGGTTCTTTTATCTCATGTTCATGTCAATGCATGTTCTTGTTTATCATTAAATCTTYGGGTTTGTCGTTTACAACAAGGTTCCGTTCATTGGTTCTTGCTTTTGTTCTTTTCTAACATTAATTTTTTTTTCTATTTTTTCCCCTCCGTTTTATATAGTTCTTATTTATTTGACGACATGGCTTTTATTTTAATCAATTGCAGTATAATTATGGCGTGGTTCTTTTATCTCACGTTCGTGTCAATGCATGTTCATATTTATCGTTACATGTTCGTAGTTGTCATTTATAACAAGAATATGTTTGTTGGTTCTTACTTTTGTTCTTTTCTAACATGATTTTTTTCCCCTATCGGTTTAATCGTCAGTGCTTCCCTAACWTGTTCATGGCCAGGTGTTATTTTACTTCTTTATTATTATTAATTGATTATTTTTAGCTCAAAGGAGAATATGGCCTACGAAAAATAACAATAATATGTGTTGTTCTTCATTTTGGAACAGACAAATTTCACCACTTTTTTTTGGGGGGGGGGGGGTTATTTTTTTTATTTTTTTTGAAACAAGTTCATTCTTTTAATATCTTTAAGGATGGGCTCTTCAATTGACTTTATTACTCTAATTTTTTATTTTTATTACGTTTCTTAATGTACGTGTATTTCTGACATTTAACTACCTGATTTGGCTTATTTTTATACCAAATTGGCCAGAAATTTGCATGCAAGATAAGAGATATTTGCAAAATTACACTTGAGGAGGACTGTGAA
>BMAC01000293.1:729020-751601 GCA_014905375.1 Phtheirospermum japonicum | reverse complement strand
AACTGCTGGAGTTGTTGTGAAGATTTTGCACTATTTTAGTGCAGATTCTGCTGTAATATAGTGCACACTGCTGGAGATGGCCTAAGTTAAAATTTTGTAGGGGCCTAAGCGATCGGTTTACGTGGATATACTCATAGCCCCTACTAGACGCAACATTTGAGAAACCACATGAACAGGTCCGCAATTAATAGGAAGGCCCAAAAGACAAAATAAAAAAAGGGAAAAGTTATAAGCATTTCATTTTTCAGACTAGAAGGGAGAGTTAAGATAAGGTTGTGATTTAGGGTATGTTTGGCAGACAAAGTTGAATAAGCTAGGCTGATAGCTGAAAAGCTAGTTGATGACTGATAAGTTATTTGAGAGCTGATAGCTGAAAAGCTAGCTGATCTAAATAAAAGCGTTTGGCAAATTTAGCTGATAAGATGACTCAAAAAATACAAAATTACACAAAATTACATGTCTAAAATAATAGTGTTAATACTATTTTTTATTTATTTTCATATAATATTAGGATATTAAATTTAATTATTATTGTTTCTATTACCAATTTCGTTGTATATATATAATTTTCAATAATTGCACAATACTTTTTTTAACGAATTGGGGAGGAGAATCTTTTTTATTTCCTTTATACACAAACCGTTTATAATCAAGCTAATAATAATAATATATTATTATTATTATTATTATCATTATAACTTTCAATAATTGCACAATACTTTATTTAACAGATTAGAGAGATGATTTTTTTAATTTCCTTTAGACACCCGTTTATAATCAAGCCAATAATAATAATAATAATAATAATAATAATAATAATAATAATAATAATACTAAAATAACTCTAGATATTTATCTAATTAATAATAATAATAATTTTACAATACTAAAATAATTCTTAGATATTTATCTAACAATTAATAAAGTGGTAAAATTAAAAAAATAATAATACCTAACAAAATAATAGTGTAGTTTTCTAAAAATATAAAAGGGTTAAAATAGAAATAAAATCAAAAAGCTCCATGAGCTTATTTGAAAAGTATGTAATAGTAGCATTTGAGATAAGTTCAAACTTTTCAAATAAGCTCATGCAACCAAACAAGGCTTATTTAAATACAGAGAGCTTATAAGTTCTCAAAATAAGATATAAGCTAGCTTATTATACTTACTAAATATACACTTAATTTTCAAAATTTTGAAAATGTGAGAGAAGAAGTAATTTTCTTATGGTTTGATTTTCAAAATATTGAAAATGGGAGAGAATAACTAATTTTCAGTTTAAAGAATAGATGTACTACTCTTAATAAGAAAAAAAAAAGTACTAATAAGATCCATCGTCCCAAAAAAAACTATTTTTTTATGGGATTTGTACCAACATCCTCTTGGTAAATGTTGCCACTTAGCTACCACCAAGGTTGCTTATAAAATGATAACAAACTCTTTATTCCATCGATTTATTCGTATTCGTTACCAAATAAATCTTAAAATATTTTGAAATTAGATTAAAAAATATAATAAAATATAATAAACTTTTAAATAATTATTTCATAAATTCAAAAATGAAAAAAAAGAAATTTTTTAAAATTAAATTAAAAAAACTACCAAAAGAAAGAGTATATAAAGAGGTGTTTGGTAACAAAATTAATTGAATTTTTTTTAACAAAATATAAAAATCATAATGTAATACTAAAAAATCTCAAAACTTGAAATAAGTACACAGACACACACACTCACACACACACACTATTGTTTAAGTGTATATAATCATTTGATAGATTTGAAAAATAATATCTGATCAATATTATAAAATAATAATATGTACATTAAAAATTAATAAAGGAAGTTAAATAAATATATAAAAATAAATATTTAATCATGAATAATTAATTAATATATTTAAAAATAAAAACATTATAATATAAAACTAAATAGATCTCAAGACTTGAAATCATTATATATTATACATATATATATATATATATATATATAAATAATAAAATATTAGTTAAATTTATATATTACTTAATAAATATGAAAAACAAATAATCTATAATTATTAATAATATAAGTCAGTAAAATAATTTTAAGTCAAGTTAAATAAATATAGAAAAATAAATATTTGATCATGAATAATTAAATAACATATTTGAAAATGAAAAATAAAACAAAAATATTGTAAAATATTATAAAATAAACCTCAAAATAATTTTATATTAGATAAAATTATAATAAATTGTGATTAACTTATAAATACTTATTTTATAAATCTATAAAAATAAATAAATAAAATCGAAGCGTCAATTCCTCCCAAAAGCTTCCAAGTTCAAAGTCAAGAACAGTTGAAGCTCCTGCGTTCAACTCGAGATTAAGCTACCAAGCCCTCAAAGAAACATTATTCAACAACTAGTTCAAATCTGGAGAAGAACAAATTGAGGATTCGCCTCCAAAATCCTCAAATCCAAGAAGTTTTACTTCGAAATTAATCAGAGGGAGAACTAGAGTTTGTAACCCCATATTTTTCCATTTGATCCATATATTTTAAATTGTATGAATTATTTTGTGTTTATTTATTTAAATACAAAATTTTTTGTTACAAGATTTTGGCACATCCAATGGGATCTCTCTACCTCTCATCTCTTCTCTTCAAAATCAAGTTCAAAATTTAATGAATATGAAGAAAAGACATTTCAACTTCAGTAAGGTTGATTTTTCAATGACAAACTGTGAAGCCACTGCTCGAAGAATCATGCATTAGGGGAAAAGACAAGATGGTCATTCATCGAGACATGAAGTTTCTACTCTAACAACTAAGGGGGAAAATGAATCTTCGACAAGTCCACGTTTTGAAATTCCAATAGTCATGGTGATCCCAAAAACTTTATTCGAAGTACAAATTGAAAATATGACAAAGGCTGTTGAAGGACTCACAAAGCGAATTGAAAAGCGAGATGCCCAACTCATGAAGTTAATGGACAAAGTAGTCAATGTTGACTCAAGAGACATGATGCTCAAATAATCCATAACTCAAAGTGACACTCATGATGAAGTTGATGCGTCCATGAAGCAACAACCAAATAAAAATAAGAAGTCTATCATTGAAAAATTGCAAGTCTCATTAGATGGAATAATTCCAGTAGACCAGCTTCAAGAGTTCATTGTGGAGATTGTTAAAGACAAATTCTTCAAAGTCTCTAAATCTATTTTGACATATATTAAGACATATACTGCACGAATTGACGATTTGAATATGTCAATTGTCTATCTACCCCCGAAGTTCCAAGAATTTAATGGCAAGGGCAATCTAAAGCAGCATGTGGCTCATTTTATTGAGACTTGCAATGACGTTGGGACATATAGAGATTACCAAGTGAAATAATTCATCCATTTTCTAAAAGAAAGTGCATTCGACTCGTATGCTGACTTGGGGGCAAATTCAATCAACAATTAATACGAACTTAAATGAGAGTTTCTCAACCATTTCTTTAGTACTCCACGTATTGTTAGCATGATTGTACTCTCAGATTCACGACAATTGAATGAAGAATCCGTCATTGAATACATTAATCGTTGATAAAGCTTATGCCACAACTATAAAGATCGATTGTCGGAGTCGTCATCAATTTATATGTGCATTCAGGGAATGCATTGGAGTTTAAGTTATATACTTCAAGTAACCAAGCCAAAAACCTTTGAGGAATTAGACACGCGTTGATCCAAACTTTTGTGCACCCCTTTTAAGATATTTAATTTAAAAGCACGTAAGTTTGCTCGCAAGAGTACGAGGAACTTGTAGGGTGGTGAGCTTGACTCAAGTCGATTCTCTCGAGGACAACTATTCGGTATCTTGGATGTTTTTCTCAAGTAATATAAAATACATGTACATTGGGTTTTTTTGAAGAATTGATTTGATCATTAAAACTAAAGCAATATTGAATTTAAAACTAATTGAGCTAATTATCTTAAACTAGATTACCAACTAAGAGCAACAATTAAACTACTCGAACTTAAGAACTAGGACTTAATAGCAATGAATCTAAAAGCATGAATATAAGAAACTATCAAGAAGCAATTGTATCATACGAATCTAAAAACGAATAATCAAGCATAAATCAAATCGCATAAATAAACTAGATAAATCCAATATCCAAGCATGAACAATTAAACTAATTAAACTAGTTCTAGAATTAACTAAGAATTTAACTAAGCAATTAACTAGGAAATTAACTACGAAATTAACTAAGAGTTTAGAATACTTATTGGAACTAGTAAAAGCAATGAAAATCTCCAGCTATTCTGGAGTTGAGCGTTGATCTTGGGCGAAAATTGAATCCCGGACGTGAAATCGAAGCCTCGGACTCGTTGTTCTTCGATCCTTGATATCGGTCTTCAAGTCTCATTATAAGATGTGGAAATATGTTTATTCTAAGCCCAAATACCCTAGGTAGTCGTGTGTCTGCTTAAAAATCCAAAATATGAAGGGTATATATAGATATAGCATGTCTTGGCGCACAAGAAACTCTAAAAACGCATTTCTGGGCAGCCACGTCGACGTCGCGTCGATCGACGCGTGCTGGCTCCCGGCGTCGACGCTGCCATGGTGCTCATGTCGACTGGGCGGGGCGTCGACCGACGGGGTTTGAATCGACGCAACTGCAAGTTGCGTCGGCCTTGCATCGACCGACGGACTCTTGGATCGACGCCTCAGAGAGTTGCGTCGGTCTTGCGTCGACTGAGCGTGCTGAGGTCCGCATCGATGTAGCGTTGACGCTTGCGTCGATCGATGCTACGAGGGTCTGTCTCATTTTCTCGATCTTTTTGCTACTCGTTCACCGGAAAGCTTGTTCTCCACTTTTGAACATCGAACTTCATCTATTTACGCGCTGAACTCTTTCGGTTACTTAGCTATAAGGTGAAAAACAACGAATAATCACCTATTCTCATCAAATTTTGATCAAAATACGGTAAAATAAGTTGGAAATATAAAAATACAGAATTAAGCTTAAATTATCCAACTTATACCAAAAACAAATAGAAAAACGAACTAAAATGTTAATAAAAATAAGGACAAATCTACGCTAATCAACTACCCCACACTTAATTGGTTTGTTCGTCCTCGAACAAACGATAGATTCAAAGACTAACAAGAATGAAAATCAACTCAAGCAAAGAGTCGTGTCGTACTACATAGATAATTTTGAAAATATAGATACAAGTCACGCAACGTCAAACACTCCACCATTATTACATTATCGCTTCAAAATCAAATTCATACTTCCTCACAAAAGGGTAATATATAGGGGTGTTCACTCAAAAGCACTCAAGCATTGCTGCATAGGACGTGTATACACTCAAATCATACAAATGCATGCACAATAAATAAACACGGAAAATCAATCTCTTCTCAATCGCAAATTAAGTGTGTTATCAACATAGAATCGGAAAAGGTCTTTTCGGGTTGTAATGTAAGACTCTTTGGAAGGGTATGGAATATATAAGTCGTGTGGCTAACTCATGATCTAACATGATCGACTCTCACCCAACCTAATCTAATTACGAAGCAAAGTGCTTCACCTCGTTCAAAAGAAAACCTCACTAAACACTCATAACGTAGCCTTTATACTAAGGCTATTCCCAACTCGATACTCTAAAACCGACTTTTGCTCGAACCACTTAATCACAATTGAAGCTTATTATATGCTTCTTCTACAAACACAACTCTTTGCCTTTTAAACATTAGGCTTCATAAGAAATTAAATAATAAAATATAAGCCTTAAATTAAGCGCGTAGGCAATTACTCAACAAGATTCACCATCCTTTATTATTTATTTTTCTATTTTTCCCCCCGTTTTATTCCTTTTATGGGGTCTCCTTTTTTTTTAGATGGTGGTCCTTACTTACAAAATAATAAATTCCTAATAAAATTTCCAAGACACTAATAACCAATAAAAATACGAACTCCTACCCCACACTTTTAATGGGTTAGTAGGGGTCAACTCTATAAACACTCATGGCTATAGTCATGGATTATCTGGTTATGAGGGGCTCATTCGAAATTTATAGTGGCTAAAAATATATGGATATGGCCGGAATAGGGTTTTATTTGTGCCTTAACGTCATTTTCAAAGTCAACTACACACATCGATTTCAAAGAGATATCAAATCAAAACTCATTCAAGTACATGCAATGATGATAATCACTCAGGCTACTCACAGGCTTTTTGCATGAAAAAGTTTTGAATTGACGCTGCTTTTTAGGTTTTGTGAAATCAATTGCGTCCAAGTACCATTTTACAATATTTAAATAAAAATTTTAAAATTTAATGCACTTATACACGCTCAAAAGATAAGAACATCAAATCATACGTAGTCAACTTTGACAGGCAAGTCATACAAACACAATTAAGCGTAGAAATAGCGATCAATCACGTTAAAAATATGCATTTCAAAACAAAGACATCAAATTGCACTTTCTTTTAAATATGAACCATACTCAACCACCCCCCTCCCTAAAAACTTGGCAATCTCCTGATTGCCAAAAATATAAAAGAAAATAAGAGCAAGGGAGAAGAGAAAATATCCCTGAAAAAGGCGATAGTCGAGTCTCTCCAAAAACGCTTGTACAATTATCCTTCGTCTCAAACCGCGTGATTAGATTGTCTTGAACAAACCTATAAAAAATAAGCAAAACAAAAAAAACAAAACAAGCCACGATTGCGATCAATTGCTACGCGCAAGTGCCCGGTGGCACGTCCTTTGGGATTTGAAATGGCCGGATTGTGGCTCAACGTCATAAATGGCTGGGATGCAGCTCATCAAGAGGTTGCCGGACTGCGTCTAACTTGGGTCGGATTGCGACCTCGATCGACGAAAATTAGACGACAGACGCTACTAGCGGTAAGCTCATCGTTATCCCTGATTGTTACGGCTAGCGGTAGGTTCAGTGGTTGATCGTCATTGTTAACACCTTGAGTGGAACTAGCGGCAAGGCCTTGCGGTAGCGAGCTACCGCTATATAACCGTTAGTTGTCCAAAATAAGCGATTTATCGTATTTTCTGCACATCAACACACATATAAACGTACCACGGCAATTGACACAATATAAAAACAAAAATAAATAAAAACTAAAGAAAATAAAAACCAACGAACGCTTGGGTTGCCTCCCAAGAAGTGAAACATTTAACGTCATATGCTCGACGCAATTTGCTTGATCATACCTTAGCTCGTGGTGGGTTCACGAACTCCTTCTTGCTTCCATCTCGACTCTTCATATATTTCTCGTAATAAGGTTGAAGTCGATGCTTGTGGACTTGGAATCTCGTCTTTGTACTCTCATCATAAAGAGTGGTTACTCCATACTCATCAAACTCCTTTATTAAAAACGGTCCACTCCATGTAATTTTAAAATTGGTTGGATCGAACTTACGATCGGAATTATATAGCACTAGTTGACCAACCTTAAACCTCAAATCATCTAACTCCTTATCAAAAACATTGTTCGACTTCTTCTTCGTCGTCGTCCAATCCATGCTATATGCCTTTCCCTTGTTCCTTGTACGTTTAAAATTCTTGTAGGGGTCGAGGGAAACATTTCTTGAATGATTATGCGGTGGATTCGTCTCTTCTCTTGGCTCAAACTTCGAACGATCTCGTTGTGGTCTCAACTCCACTTTTGGCTCATTTTTAGGCACGTTAAACTTCATGGGCAATCCATCATCAAATGCCTCTACATTATCAAACTCCTCGATCGTGCCGATGCTCAGGAGTTCATTCACGCAAGAACCTACCAAATCAATGGTAGAAAAGGGGCTCTGCCGGTTCCTCACGCTCTTCCCCGAAACCTGCTGCCTCATCTTCTGGCCGTGCCAATGCAAACAAGGCAGGTGCTGCTCGCGCCAATGCAGTGAGTGGGTCCGCAACTCAGTCTCTAGGTGCTCCTAACAGTGGAGATAACGTTTCTTTGGATAACCTCATGCCCGAGGATGTTCGGATTTTATTGATATGGTTAATCATCATCAACAAGATCGTTTGCTAGGTGAGTCTTTGCCTTCGTCATGGATTATTGATACGGGTGCTTCTCATCATGTGACGGGCAATGAATCTTGCTTGGTGGACGCATGCTCGATTAAACCTTGTCCCGTAAGTCTTCCGAATGGTGATCAAGCATTAGCATTGAAGGAGGGGCGTGTTCTGTTGGCCGACAACTTAACTCTGGAACATGTCTTATTTGTTCCTAAATTACAATGCAATGTAATATCGGTGTCTAAAATGATTTATAATTTACGTTGTTTTGTTCGATTCACTAATAATCTATGTGTTATACAAGACCAACGTTCGGGGAGCCTGATTGGAGCCGGTGAACGAAAGGAAGGAGTATACTATTTTTGACGTATCCCTACAGTATGTGCAGTGCAACTTCCCGTGGTGTCTGATTTCGAGCTGTGGCATAGGAGACTTGGGCATCCGTCGGATAAAGTGGTCAAGTTAATTCCTACCGTTCGTAATAATTCTAGTAGGAAATTATTAAATAAAGCATGTGATGTTTGTCCCCAGGCAAAACAATCTCGGGATAGTTTTCCTAATAGTGATAGCAAAGCAAGTCGTATTTCTCAATTGATACATTGTGATCTATGGGGAGCGTATGAAACTCCTTCTACTTGTGGTGCTCATTATTATTTGACTTTAGTTGATGATTATTCAAGAGGCGTTTGGGTTTATTTTTTAAATTCAAAAACTGAAGTTTATTCCGCATTTTGTTCTTTTTTTACTATGGTTGAACGTTAATTTGAGGTGCCAGTTAAATTGGTGAGAAGCGATAATGGTACTGAATTTAAGTGCATGCTTTCATATTTTAAAGAACGTGGCATTTTATTTCAAACCTCGTGTGTTGGAACACCTCAACAAAATGGTCGGGTTGAGCGAAAGCACCAACATATCTTGAATGTGGGTCATGCTCTGATGTTTCAAGGAAATTTACCTATCGGTTTTTGGGGTGAATGTGTTTTTGGGGTGGTTTATTTGATTAATCGTACACCATCTCGGTTGCTTCGAAACAAAACTCCTTATGAAGTTTTATTTGGTAAAGAACCAAATTTTGATGAATTAAAGGTTTTTGGCTCCCTTTGTTTTGCTCATAATAAAAGATCCAAAAGTGATAAATTTGCTCCTAGAAGTAGGAAGTGTGTTTTTACAGGCTATCCTCATTGAAAGAAGGGGTGGAAATTATATGATCTTGCGACGGGTGAGATCTTTGTGTCGCGCGATGTACAATTTCATGAGAATGAATTCCCGTTTATTAGTGCTAAGAATTCGACTAAGGGATCCGAACGTAATGTGGCAACCACAGAGGTACATGAAAATAATGTGGGGATTGATCATGAATTTTTAAATAATTTGGAAATAGTTTTGGATATGAGCGAGGATGAACATGCTGCGCACGATGCACCTACTATTTTGGAATCGCCACGGGCTGTTCCTTCACTCGAAGTTCATCCCCTCCACATCCCCCTTGTGGCGGAAGTCCCTGGTCGTGACCAGCCTGCGGACGGCACTGCTAGCCAAGGTGCGGCTGCTGCTGCCTCCGCTGCAGACCATGGTGCAGCTGCTGCCAATCAGCCTCTTGAGCTTGTGCGTGGCCCATGAGAGCGTCGTCCACCGGGTTGGCATCGAGATTATATTGCACATACTATTCAAGCATCGAGTCTTTCCCCTAGTTCATCTACTCCATGCTCCTCAGGTACCCCCTATCCCATAGCGCATTTTGTGAATTGTGATAAATTTTCAATGCGACACCGTCTATTTCTTGCAGCTGTAATTGCAGGAATTGAGCCCCGTAATTTCAAAGAAGCAATGACGGATCCGGCTTGGAGAGAGGCGATGCAAAAAGAAATCTCCGCCTTAGACGATAATGGCACTTGGATAATGGAAGAGTTACCTCCGGGAAAGAAAGCTCTCGGGTGCAAATGGGTGCAAATGGGTCTACAAAATTAAACATAACTCTAATGGCACAGTTGAGCATTTGAAGGCTCGTCTTGTCATATTCGGTAATCATCAGGTCGAAAGTATTGATTATAATGAGACATTTGCTCCCGTCGCTAAAATGGTAACAATTCGTGCTTTCTTAGCCGTGGCTGCTGCAAAGAATTGGGAATTGCACCAAATGGATGTACACAATGCATTTCTTTATGGTGACCTCGATGAAGAGGTATATATGAAACTCCCTCCCGGTTTTTATGGTACTCGACCCGATTTGGTGTGTCGTCTGAAGAAATCATATATGGTCTGCGACAAGCACCCCGTTATTAGTTTGCAAAATTGGCTGGCTCTCTTAAACGATACGTTTCTCTCAGTCATACTCGGATTACTCTCTATTTACTATGACTCGAGGTAATGTTCATCTCAGTATTTTGGTTTGTGTGGATGATTTAATAATTTTCGGAAATAATTCTCGTGCAATTTCTGATTTTAAAAAATATTTGAGCGAATATTTTCATATGAAGGATTTGGGTACTTTGAAGTATTTCCTTGGTATTGAGGTCGCAAGGAGTCCCGAAAGCATTTTGTTGTGTCAGCAGAAATATACTCTTGATATTATCGCAGAAGCAGGTTTATTAGGGGCACGACCGACCGAGTTTCCGATTGAGCAAAATCATAATTTAGCTCAATCAAATAGTGCTCTTATAGATGATCCGGAAATGTACAGACGACTTGTGGGTCGTCTGATTTATCTGTCCTTCACGCGTCCCGATTTGGCCTATGCCGTTCATTTTTTGGCACAATTTATGCACGAACCTCGTCGGGCGCACTTGGACGCGGCTCTTCGTACGGTGCGATGCTTGAAAGGTTGTCCGGGCCAAGGGATTCTTTTACGAGTCGATTGTGATCTACAAATAACAGGTTGCTGTGATTCGGATTGGGCTAGTTGCCCCTTGACGAGATGATCGATTACAGGTTGGTTGGTTTTTCTTGGTGGTTCTCCCATATCTTGGAAAACCAAAAAGCAACACATAGTGTCTCGTTCTTCCGCAGAGGCAGAGTATCGCTCCATGGCAGCAGTCACTTTCGAGTTGAAATGGCTAAAGGCCTTGCTTCACAGTTTGGGGGTGGCACACCCACGAGCGATGAATCTATTTTGTGACAGTCAATCGGCGTTACACATTGCTCAAAATCCGGTTTTCCACGAGCGTACAAAACATATTGAGGTTGATTGCCATTATATACGTGATGCTATTTAGGATGGTATTATTTTTACATCACATGTGAAAACGGATGAACAACTTGCGGATATCTTTACGAAAGCTCTAGGCAAACGACAATTTTTGTATTTACGTGATAAGTTGGGCATTTGTAATTTGCACGCTCCAACTTGAGGGGGGGTGTTAAGCCTAATTATTTAGCTAAATGTGCCGATGTATGCTTAGGCCCTATAGTTTGTCATTAAGGTGTATATAAACCTTGTCTATTGAGAATAAAACGGAGGAACGGTAGGATTCCAACAACTTGCATTTACAAGATTTGCAATACTATTGCTAGATTTAGCAAACAATCTTTTCTGTCAAACCTAAACTTGATCGAATATCATCTACTTATTTAATGTAACACGAAACCTAATAAATTGCCGGAAGGTATATTGGCTCTGTTTGACATAGACAGGGTCCCTCAATTTCCATAAACAACCATACAAAATGGACAAAAAAGTCTTTATAGTTCAACTAGCATTGTCATTTTAAAATTTTAAAAGAGAACATATAGTGTACAAATTTCTACATAAAATACACCCATTTTTCACCATCTTCAAGACTTCAAAAGTTCACTAACATTTCACACATACACACAGAGAGATAACCGAGCAAAGAGAAAATGGACAATTTTGCAAGGTTGCCCGATGGATGCATATCCGATATTCTGTCGTTTACGTCGGCTTTGGATGCCTTAAGATCTTCAACAACATCCAAAGCGTTCAGATACGCGGTTGAATCCGATGCTGTTTGGGAGAGATTTTTGCCACGGAATTGGCGGGAAATACTATCGACGTCGGTTTTTCCTGTCAAATATGCCACCAAGAAAGACCTTTATTTCAGCCTTTGTGACAATCCTATTCTCATTGATGGAGGCAAAATGGTAACTTATTAGTGAAATGTCATTTCTACAAACATACATGTACATTTTGCATGAAATTCAATGTTTTGTCCCCTTCACACTTTATAAAGTTACTAATATCTCATACGAACCGAAATACCTATCTTGCCCCTTAAACCGAGAATTCTACTCTGTGTGCGTGTTTGCTAATTTATCATACGTGAATGATGAATTTTCAAATTTCACTCACCTCATTAGTTGAGTTCTTAAACAGAGCTTTTGTCTTGACAAAAGAAATGGAAAAAATTGCTTTATGGTTGGAGCCAGAGAGCTTCTGATTTCTTGGAAAGGTTGTTGGGACTTCACATCACACGCAAAATCCAGGTTTGTGTCGTGTAACTTACTTTTATTTGTGTTGTATATTAGATGTTTTCGAATAATATGTCACTCTTTATAAAATAATAGGATATAATAAATAAATAATAATAATAACATTGTCTTGAAAATAATACGTGTCTTCATGAATGTACGTACTCCGATGAAAACACAGAAAAATGAATATTTGCAGATTTTCTGAGGTGGCAAAGCTAAGATCAATAAGTTGGATTCATATTCAAGGCAAGATAAACACTCAAATCCTGTCGAAAACCACGACTTATGCAGCATACTTAGTATTTTGGCTTGAAAGAATGGATGGCCTTAGATCATCCAACACTGTAGTAAGATTTCTCAATGATAAGTCAGAAAATGATACGCGCAACGAGCATTTTGAAGCACGGGAAACTGGGAAAATCGCGCGGAACAGAAGGGACGGGTGGATGGAGATAGAAATGGGTAAGTTTTACAGTGGAAGTGGAGATGATGGCGAGGTGGAGGCGTGGTTGGTTGAGATTAATAACCCTCACAGTAAATCTGGACTCGTCGTTGAAGGCGTCGAGTTTCGACCTGTTTAAATATGCATAAACATTTAAACTGAAAATGTTTCATTATTCTTCCTTAAAATGTGCAAATAATATTACATTCCCATTGTTTGCTTATTTTACTTTTCAGTTTTTGCATCTTTCATGGAAAATATCAATATGCTTACTCTCTTTGCATAGGCTTTCATTTTTCCCAACAAAAGATAATTACAAAGCTACCCCTAAAGTTTAGTGTAAATACATAAAAGCCCAAGAAAGATTCAAAATTACAACAAACCATTTGAGCTTTGATTTCGTCCTACATTTTTTCATTTTTTAGGTAAATACTCTAAATCTCAGGGGTAATTTTGTAACTATCATTTTGAACCTGTCGACCATTTTGGTAATCAGATACAACAATCATTAGGTAACTTTCATGATAAATTAAATAACATGTATAGGTTAAATAGCTAGCCAATATGGCTTTGAGTTTAAATGATAAATTATTCTGAATTTTATCTGAAACATTCTGAACTAATCATACAGTACTTCCTGAAATTCTGCTTTTACTGTAACAAGACATAGAATTTACAAGATCAGAACAAATATTACACCAAAATCTTCGTCTACTGATAATTTCTTGAGTCAACTTTTGCTATATGATATAATTACGTATCGGATATGTATATATTAAGCAACACGGATTTTTGTTCCCCCACAGACATCGCAAGTTGAGTATCCGAGACCTTCACAGTAAGGACACTTTGCTCCTTCATCTACCCACTCCGCAAACTGCACCTCACAACTCCATCATCAGTGAAAAGATGATAACCGACATGTTTAACATATAAATACAATCAATAAATAAAAGCGGTTTTCGAATATCAGAAACATTATGCCTTTTGAGTTCAAAATTAATCTTTTGAGTTCTTGCAAGTTTAGTAAGTTAACATTTAACTTCATCTATAAATTCATTTCTTTTTCCTCTTCATAGTTTACATTTACACCTTTTATGACATTTAAGTTTAGTAAGTCAAGAATATGTCTCTCAAATTAAAATGCCAATCTTTTATAATATACTTAATCTATAGCATTTAATGAAGATAGCTTATTGAACATAAGATTTCAAAACAACAATTGTGAGTTTAAACTATATCAAGTATAATCAAATAACACAAAAATGTCCGCTAACCTGTGGCTCAACATTCGCCTCGCCAGTCCCATCACATTCTGCAGGAAAATTAAAATGTATTATCAGCTAAAAAAGGTTTATATCATAATCCTGTGAACCATAAGATATTGTTGATCCATATGACATGTTTTAATTTATTTCTTTCCCTCAAATTTTGCAGTTTACTGCTATATAATGTAGTTAACCTTGAATTGACAGAATATGGGAGGGATATATGTACCCATGCATAGTAAACGGCCTTCTCCACGACAAGAAATGCATTTGGTTGTAGCATTTCCACTTTTGCCCTTGGTTATTGTGTTTTTGCTACCTTTAGAAAGCCTGGAAGGTTCTTCCCACCGATTCTCTCCGAGAAGAAAGACTCTGTGTTCAGACACCTTAAATTCATTTACACCTTCATCTTTTACAACAGTCTGCTGAACTTCAAACGTATCTGTAATAGAAGCAACTGGGGCACCATTTGCACTCTTCAAAAAACAGAAAAAAGACCCACTTAATTAATTGAAGTGTTTAAACGATATACCAACAGATGAATTTTCAGTGATCCTTAATATGCTTGAACTAGAAAAAACATTGTATCAGCCGACGCAAAAATACAACATTGTAAAAAAAAAACACTAAACTTTGCGTGAGCAATCAAGAAAATATTTCAGGCTACAAACTTTATAACACTTCAATTAGGAACTAACATTGGAAGATTCAATTAGAAGTTTGATTTTTCATAGTTCAAAAACCAAGCTATTGCTCCAAATTATCAATTTAATGTAATTTTTTAGAGAAGGGCTGTGTAGTAAAGGTCAGCTTGAAGAAGTAAAATTGCATCAGCATGAATGGTAGATATAACATTTCGAGGATGTCACTTTGAAACAGTTTGAGGATAAAGAAGTAGTTTATTTAATTATAACACACCAGATTTCTGAACCAACCACTGGAGAAAAAGAAAAACATTCAACAGGAAGCTTAATACAATAGTTAGTCAAATCAGTCTTGTTTCTTCTTATTTGGGTAAATTATAAAAACAATCCCTAAAGTTTAGACTATTTACTGAAAAATAAATAGATACTAATAATAATAATAATAATAATAATAATAAATAAAAAGAATGTCATTTTATCTTTAAAAATTACAAGTACGCCATTGAGGTATTACAAATACTCTTCTCAAAAGTTGCAATGTGTAAAATATAAACAACTTTAAAGGGGTGTTTGTAATTTTGAATGATAATAGAGTTTTAAAAAAAAAACTGAACACCATGAATATTTCCATAATTTTAAAGTAAAAGCCTTATCATATCAAGTAATGAAGCATATACCTTATTAGGATCACTTGTTTTTTTATTTTCTTGATTCTCCTTCATTCCTGAAATAGAACTTCCAAATAATATCTCCAAAAGTCCTGCAGTCATAATGCCATCTTCTGGTGCTCCAATTGTGGCCTGCAACAAATATTTTTTATTTATTTACAACAAAATAAAAAGGAGAATGCTTGAAATTATTGGCATTCACAAGCTGATTTTGGGTATACGTCTTAAAATATAACATACTTGCCAAGTTTTTACAGCCCGCTCGGTCCCACTCGAGAAGCTAGAAAATTCTGTGTCTTCCTCACCAGAGTAAAATCCAAGTTTCTCCAAAGCTTCCTAATAAAGACAACATAAAAGGGAATAATACAGTATTAAATTTCATTAGAAACCAAAAAATAACTAAATACAGCCAAACAGGAAATAGTCTCCGATTGCCTAATTGAGCTGCCGAATGCTGATTGCAAGTAAGCATACCTGCATCTCTTGTACTGCATCTCCTTCCGATCCTATTCTCAATGTTGACCTAGTTTTTACTTTTTCCTTTTTATCCGAAATGCTAATTACTTCTTTTATCACAACCTCTTCATCTTCCTTTTTTGCTGCCTCAACAACTAATGGCACGGCACTTGTCCCACTATCGGCAATCCTGTTTACGTTCTTCCCTAAGTCGCCCTCCTTCAGAACCTACAAGCAAAACTGAAATATCCATCACCATCAAATTATTATGTGAATATGTTATATATACACTCACCAAGAGTGATGACATAAATAAATAACACACATAGCAAAAGCAAACGAGAATAGATCAAAATGCCTATCATATGCCGATTTCAAATAGGAAGGACAAAAAAAAACCCCAAGGAAAGCCCGGACAACTTCACCAATTTTAGTTTCTTTGGGGGGGTTTTCGTCCTTTCAAGATGAATTAAATACCAAATTATAAAATTCTTGTAGTGTGAGGTATCAAACCACAGAAGTGCCTATAGTATAGATACTAAAACATCAATAAAACACACATTAAGTTGCCAATTTAGGTCAAGTTTGGTTTTGGGCGTCGAGTTGTGACACAAATTTCTAGTGTTGTTTTCAATTCTTTTAAAGCATATTAATCACTCAAAATCTCCAAACCATATCCTTCAATCACAAGCCCAAATGAATTAGGAAATTATCATCTTACTACTGTGAAATTTCCAGGATAATATCTAGTCTCAGTCATCATTTCCAAGGATTCAAACAATTAAATATGAATTGCAGCTAACATTTGTAACCCTTAAAAAAAGTGTGCATCTTTAAATACCTGCAGTAATTTAGCTATATTTGCAACAGCTTCAGAGGCAGAGGCACCCTGAAGAGTGTTGTGGCGTTGAAGCTCTTGAATTCTGAGCTTAAGACCATTTATTTCGTGCAACAAAGCTTGGCGCTCGGCGTTCCACCGGGATTCCTCCCTCAGCCACCGCTGCTCCTCCCTTAGCCACCGCTGCTCTTCCCTGAGCCATCGTGCCTCTTCGCCGCCGGTCGGGTTCTGGTTCGAAGGTGAGTATGTGAAGCATATGTGGGATTTTGACAGGGATCTGAAGGATACTGCGAGGAAATGGGGTTTGTGGAGTAGAGGAAGTGTGAGGGTTGTTGAACTGAAAGGTAATGTAGAGGGCAACATTTCATCTGCTTTCTTTCTCTCAGGTAAAACTTTTGAGAAGCTACGGACGGGACGAGAGTGTATTCATAGTGGTGCCAATTGAGGAGAAGATAATATTTGCCAAGACGCTAGACGTTTTTTTTTTAATAAGGAAAAAGAAAAATAACAATCGATTAAATAAATATTCAACTTAAATAATGAATTCCATGCAGTGTTTTATATTTTATAAATAAAATAATATAAAATTATAAAATAATTAATTATTAAGTGTCTAATAATTATTTCAAAATATAAATAAGAATATATAAAAATATAAAAAATATTACCAAATTAAAAAAAAAAAGTGTTAAAAAGAGATTTTGGGTCACGGAATGAATTGAAACTTTTATAAACAAACATAAAATTTTATAATATAATAATAATAAATAAATTTTCAAACTTGAAATCGGAGAAAATATAATAAACAATTATTTAGATTTATAAAACCTATTAGTTGAATTTAAAAAGAAGAAACTTAAAAATATTATATATTATCCCTTCGCACCTAATTAATTGGCGTTTTACACTCTTTCTCAGTTTTTCGATTAAATGACGTTAAAGATATTTATCACTTTTTATGTCTATTTTATCTATCACAATTCTAATAAATTTTTTACTTTTTAACTTTCATTAATATTTTGTGAAAAGTATGAAAAAAAATACAGGGATAAAAATAAACAAGAGTGTTTTTTTTTATGTAAAGGATAATTATACATATTTAAAAGATTGATTATTTTGGACAAACATAGTCAAATTACACAATTTTTAATTCTCTCATCTCAAGACAGAACATCATTTATTAAGAATCGGATGGAGTAATAATATAGTCGTTGAAAATTATAAAATATAGAAGAATAAATATTTAATCATAGTAACTATTTAATATATTAAAAAATTAAAAACATAACAAAAATATTATAAAATACTATAAAATAAATTTAAAATAATTTAAAGTTTATAAAAATATAATAAAGTGTGATTTAACTAAATAATTATTTCAGAGTTTTGAAAAATGAGAAATAATAAAGATTTATAAAATAATAAAATAATAAATAAATAACAACAACAACAACAAGTATTAAGAAAATTGAGGTTTTGGGCCACAAAATTAATTAAGAACTTTTGTAAACAAATTATGAAATATTATATTATAATACTAAATAAATCTCTAAACTTGAAATTAAATATATATATATATATAATAAAATATTAAATAAATTCATATAATTATTTAATAAAATTTTAAAATGACTTTTTTTAAATATTGTAGAATAATATATAAGTCGTTAAAAATTATAATTATTTTATAATATTATTATTCTATAAAAATATGATAAAGTAATTATTTTATAAATTAAGAAAGAAAAACATGAAATATTTTAAAATAATATAAAATAAAAATTTCTACCGGATAAACAAAAAAAATATTATTCCAAATAATCATTTATTGGGCCACAAAGTTAATTGAAAGACATTATTTGGCTAGTCTATCCTTGACCAGCCTTGGAACTTAGCTAATTGGACCCAAAAGAAGACAACTACGAAGAAGAGTTTTGTGGACATCTATAAAATTTTATAATATAATAATAAATCAATGTGTAAACTTGAAATCAGAAAAGTTATATAATAACTTATTGTTGAAGTTTATATAATTATTTATAAGTTTGAAAATATCTTAGAAATATTATAGAATAATAATATAAGTTATTAAAAAAATTATAAAGTAAATTAAATAAATATAGAAAAATAAATATTTATTCATGCATAATTAATTAATATATTTAAAAATAAAAAGACATGAAAGAAATGTTATAAATAATGTAAAATAAATTTCAAAATACTTTAAATTAGATGAGATTATAATAAAGTGTGAATAACTTCATAATAAATATAAGTTACTATATTTTACTTATGCAACTTTATAATTACTTATGTATTTTGTGTGTTTCTTTGTTTTATATTTCAAATTATTATATGGAAGTTCTAATTTAAAAAAATCCAGATTTATTTTATATGTTTTATATTTTTGACAATTTTTTAATCTTCAAGTTTATTGAATAGGTATTTAAAATTTAATTATATATTTATATATTTTATTTATTTGAATTTATATATTTTAATATTATTTTATAGTATTTATTTTTTATTTTTATATATATTTTTTATTTTTTCTGAATAAGTACATAGAACTTGTTTATAGATTTTTTTTAATTTATTTTTACTATTTTGTAATTTCTTTGATTTGTTTTATATCTATTATAGGGGGAAATTCATTTTTAGAATTTCAAATAGTATAAGTAATTTACGAAAATTTATAATTTAATTTATTTAATAAAATCTTAATATTTAATTAAAAATTACTAACAAAGATAATATAAACATGTAAAGAAATTTCATTTGGCTAATGATGCTAATGTTGATCTCATGTTCAATGGTATTAGTTCGAAACACTAATAGGTTACTACTACTACTATTATTATTATTATCACTAATAATTAGTATTTTAGATTTTAAAATATTTATATCCATAGAACCAATATGTTACGACACAAGTTATAAATACGACATTTATACTCTTTTTGAATTATCCGTGTATCTATATATTTTAAATTTTATATTATTAAAAGTTTTAAAAGTGTCATTTTATAATTTTTGTGTAACTTACAAGTCAATTTTATGTCAAACATGAAAAGTTAAAGAGTTAAAAATTGTTGAAATTTATTTTGTGCGGCAAGAATAACATTATTTACATCAATAAATAAATATTTATCGAACTGATAATTTATTTGTCAACAATTCTTGTAACATGCTGGTCTCAAACTAATTTTAATTAATTTCATAAAACTTCTTTTCATCCAGAAGTGAAGTAAAGAAAACATGAATCTATATATATATAAAGAGGGAGTTTGGCAGGAGAGAGAAATAATTCATGAAAAATAGTGGGTTTTCCCGCCCATGAAATCTTCCTTTTTTATTTTATTGTCCTTCTATTTATTCACACCTATTACCGTAAAGTTTTTAATAGCCCATTTCTCACATTTCCGTTTTCTTCCTCGGTAGGTTTTCTCGGTCTGAGTTTTGGTTCTTTTCATTTGCAATCATAAAGTTTTCTATTTCAATTTTCATAGTCAAATTTCTATTTCAACTTTTCAATCATTTTTGATACCAAACTAATTTGTATCAAAAATATTCTGAATTATTTTTGCAGATCTCCAAACACTTGGAGAAATATATCTAGATCTGCAATTTTTGGATGGTACCAGGTAATATTATTTTCCTCTCACATTGATGTTTATTTTATATTTTTTATCAATTAATATCCGCTCTTTTTTTTTTATAAATCTGCAATTTTTTATCAAATGATTTATTTAATTGGTGAATAAATTTTCCATTTTATATGAATGTGAGAAAATTCTCTTTTTATCTTATTGCAGATCAAATGAAATTCAGATCGTTAATTTAGCATCTTAAAGTTGCAATAGAGATGGAAGATTCGGATCGTTAATTTAGCATCTTAAAGTTGCAATAGAGATGGAAGATTCAGATCGTTAATTTAGCATCTTAAAGTTGCAATAGAGATGGAAGATTTTATTGCATTTTTTTTTCATTCAAATGTTTTTTTATTTTTTTTCAGGTCGAATTTTCATTTTGTTTGGATTTTATTGTAGTTGTTTCAAAAATAGCTTTGATCTAATGATTTATTTAATTGTAAATCAATCTACCATCTTTATATGAATGCATACTTTTTCTTTCTATCTTATTACATATCAAATGAAATTCTGATCCAACGTTCAGCATCTTACAGTTGAACCCAAAGGTTTTTCTATCTTTTTTCTATTTTAATTTTTCGATTTGTTGAATGAAACTGGAATCCATTATTTCAGATTTGGAATTCATTATAATTTTGTTAAGGAAAAAGAAAATTTTCTGAATTCTATGAATCATATAAGGAAAAACATATTTCTCTGAATATACTATAAAAATAAAAATATTGATCTGCACTGTTAATCATAGTAAAAATATAATTGTAGGAATCTTATAATTTTACTAAGAAAAAATGGATTTATAATTTTATTAAGGAAAAATGGACTTTTCTGAATTATAGGAATCAGGAAAAACAGATTTTAGGCGTTAATTAAATTATATTTTAATATATACTTAAAATAATGACAAGGCTTATTTATTTTATGTTACTATCCATACATATATTAATGATAGGAATAAGTAAATATTTATAGTAATATAAATATATCGCCGTATATATCGCAATTCAAATTACATACAGCCATATATATCGAAATTCTAAGAATCTTATGAAAAACAGAATTATAGGAATCTTATATTTTTATTAAGGAAAAACGGATTTATACTTTTATTAAGGAAAAATCATTTTAATAATTAAGATATTGGTAAAGTAATTAAATCTTACACGCTGACTATTTTGGTATTATACAACCATATATATCGAACTTCTACGAATCTTAAGAAAAACATAATTTTAGAAATCTTATATTTTTATTAAGGAAAAACAAATTTATAATTTTATTAAGGAAAAATGGGTTTATCTTAATTCTAGGAATCTTATAAGGAAAACCAGATTTCTCTGAATAAACTATAAAAATAAAATTATTCCGAACATATTTCCTTAATATATTAAAAAATTATAAATATATTTTATTAAGATAAAATATTGTAAATTGGTATTAAAAAAAATACTAATTGGTATGATACTATAAAGATTTTTATTAAAAGGTTATGCCGAGTATATTTGGACGCAATTAATTGTTATGATCAACAAAATTGGTATGATCTGCCCAAATTCAAGTATGCCTTCAAAAAAATTTAAGGCACTGTTAATCATAGTAAAAACAGACAAAAATGTATGCCTTATTTTTTAAGATATTCCAAATACATGTATGCCTTAAAATTGGTATGATCTGCATGGGTGTTAATCATAGTAAAAACATATTTCATTAAGTTGCTTTTATTTTTCTTGCCGAATATATTTCATACTATATATAGTTACACCTATTATATATGCCGAATACCATTATGTATATTGCTTTTATTAATTTCAATTATTTTCCTTTCTAATATGTATATAGAAACGGGTATTAATGCCTTTATAATTAGAGTGAAGTTAATAAAAAATAAAGTAATAAAATATAACTTTACAAAATAATTGAAATTAAATATATTAATATATATGTTATTCCATATTAGCTGATATTAACATAACCATCCTTATGAATTATTATTATATATATCATGCTTATAAACATTGGAACTCAATCAAAATAATTGATTCCAATCTTAATAACCTCTTTGATTATATTTCTTATATATATCAACAATTTCATTAATTAAATTATATTATTTTAAGTAATGATTATCATTACTTAAAATAATATAATTTAATTAATGAAATTGTTGAT
>BMAC01000293.1:695807-725279 GCA_014905375.1 Phtheirospermum japonicum | reverse complement strand
CTTCCATTATTTCCCTTTACTTATTCTATTACCATAAACTTGTTTATATTTCTTAAAATAAGAGGGGATAAAACTGGAATAAAGTGAAATTTCTAAAACGACACTTAATTTGTAATAAAATTGAATCTCTAAAACGACACTTATTTTAAAACGGAGGGAGTAATGAATAATTATTTAACTAATTATTATGATTGTTAAATAGGATAACTTTAATAGTAGTTCTATTTTTACATATTATTAATAGGTCGCATCATGTACCGAAATTTCTTTTAATAGGATAAATGTTATGTCGTATCTAAATATGAAGATCTACAAAAATAATTCAAAATGTTTAATATATCATCAGCATATTCCTTCATGTACTTTCAGTTTTTACATATTATTAAAAGTACGACATATGAGATATATTTACTTATAGCTAAAGTTATGGGCACTACCAAAAGTTATAGAAAAAATGAATATGAATTTTTTTTATTATAAAACATTCAATTTCAATTAATTTTACTTTATTCAAACATTAATAAAGTTGTTAATGAAAATAATTGATTGATATATAAATATTTGTTGAAATTTGATAATTTTAACTGATTTGCGTATATAGTTCAATATATATTGTGGACAATAGAAAATTACTTTTAAAAAATTGAGCTTGTTATTTATCAACAATAATAATTCTTGATAGTTACAATTTGTAGTATTATAGGAGATTTATAAACAATTGTTAAATTTTATTGAAACCAATCACAAAATGCTACTAACATCCAAACAAATATTTATTAAGTGACAAATGAAAATAAACAAAATACTAACAATAACGATGGTGTTTAAAAATAATGTCTAATTTTCTTATTGCTTGATCACTTTCTTCAACTTCTTTAAAGATGCGTTAGTGGAAAATGCTTCTTCAAGACTTCGGTTTGGTCGGGTTCGCATCATCAACATCAATAGCAATATGAATCATCCTTTCACATTAGTCTTTTAAGGAGAACGTGCTTCATCATCATCCAAACTTACATAGTCCTAAAAGTAATTAATTGAACTTGGTATAATATAACTATGTATATTTAAAAAAAAATTATTGAACTTGTTTGAGTACTAAAATAGATATTACATTATCACAAACTGATTCACTTAGATGCGTCTTCGAAATCTGATCATAGTCATGTAAAATAAATATTATTTGTTATATATGAATATCAACCTATAAATTAATTAAATGAGAATATTATTAATTGATTGAGGATATGTTGGTCAAATATTTTGTTTCTTTGTTTTGAATAAAAACTCTAAAACGACACTTATTAAGAAATGGAGGGAGTATTTATCAATACTAAATATATTACAAGTTATCAATCAATTAATATTAAATATATGATAATTTGTAGCTCATTAATTTTTTTTGGTTAGATGATTTATTTAATCACATTGATTTTAATTGTTTGGTTAGATGATTTATTATGATAATTACCAATCAAAATCAATTACTTGATTTTTCAAACGATTTTTAACATCTCATTACTTGGTTAGATAATTTACTAAATCACATTTATTTTAATTACCAATGTGATAACTAATCTAATTAAAACTTTGTAACACCTCCCCATATAGTAATGGTTTTGATGGCCATTAATTAATATACCTAATATATTTGTTGCCTTTTAGCAACGATTCTCCAAGAAAGTAACGCGGGTGAATTAGTACTCATCCCACGAATGACCGTAACACCATCAGATCCTAAGTTGTCGTTTAAGTTTCAACGAAGGTAATTTTCGGTTATTCTGTCGTATGCAATAACAATTAATAAAAGTCAAGGCCAATCCCACTCACGTTGGACTTTTCTTGAAAAAACCTGTTTCCAATCATGGTCAATGGTATGTTGCAATATAAAGGGTGACCAACTGAAAATGTTTAAAAATATTAATTTGCGACGAGAAAAATAGATGTAGAAAAAAAACTACGAATGTTGTTTATAGGAAGTATTTCATAATTTGCAAATTACAAGTTTCTGATTAATAATAACTTTGCTAAGCATGTTATATATAATATTTAATTCTTCAATTTCTTATATTTATTATTTTAATCTTTATCTTATTCTACTTTTGTTTAAATTAGTATAACCACTTATTTATTATATTATCAACATTAAAATAATATTAAATATTTGAAAAATTAAACCTTAAAATTATCACCCCGTGCATCGCACGGGTGTAATACTAGTATATTACAAAAACCAATGTCCCAAAAAGCATTAGACGACAGACTAGGGATTAGACAGATAAATAAAATTAAAAATGATTAAAATCAAAAAACAGGTTTAAAAAAAAAAAAAGTAGCCCTGAATGTATGTATGGTCAACATTGTTTGCAACGCCCATTGAGATCGACCACATGCAAATTTATAGGAAAAGGGTTTTTAATACTAATGAATTGAAATGTCGAAAGGTGAAAAGCCAGCAGACGTTGGTACAGAAACACCCCAAATTATGTAGTAGCTTGAGATTCATGCAGGTTAAAGGCACCATTTTAGAGAATAATAAAACCAAAACATATAATACCTCTCCAAATACAGTGTTAAAACAGTATCTGATACATGATTCAAAGACCGGTTTCCAAATACACACGACATTTCCATATTTCCTCACTCTTGAAATTGAGCTTTTTATCTCCAATCGGGATTACTACCTTTTTTTTTTTATTCCAAGTTCGAGCTACCCACTAAATAATAAATCGAACACGAGCTTGTAAAGCTACATAATCACAAAAATGAAAAAAGAAAAATGTCACAAGCAGAACAACTGGGATCCACAATCAGAGATTTCAATCTCATCTGCACGAAGTTTCTCAGCCTCCCATATTTCAGTGAAGAGAATGAATAAAACTGCTCGTACTTACTTATATACTCAGTCGAGCTTGACATTCGAATATAGAAGGGTGTCTTTGGTGATTGGCATGTACAAAAGATAGTAGATCTGCAGCAAAGCAAAAAACACGTGCCATCAGATAATATAGTAGAGACACAAATCAACTAAATATGCTCGTTTTTGCATGGTTTAAATAAAATGTCATTATAACAATTCGAATGAACAAAGGGTTTTGCATGACATTTTGTCCACAAAAAAAGTTTTACCCCCAAAAGAGTGGCAATAAGAAGAATGATTCCGGTTATCCAAGCCAGAGCCCTTCTAACAAACAACACTTCTGCAATTTTGATCATCTCGGGCGAGATTTCATTTTCCTCCAACTGGCGAGCAGATGGCCGAGGATTTACATTGATTTGAAACCCGAGTTGGTCACCGTGAGCAATGACTCCAACAATTTGTCCTGCCACAGCACAACTAACTAATATTAGTTTCTACAACAAGTACTATAAATAAAATACGACTCTGATTCGATTTATAAGTAGAGGCACACTCCTGTCAGGCAACAGCCTAATCGTTAGACAAGTCCCCTAAAAAAATAATAAATAATAAAAGAAAATTAGAAAACCCTAAAAAACTTTTTAAAAAAATGAAAAAGCTAAAATCCTAAAAAACATTTTTTAAAAAAAAGGAACTAAAAAAACTGGAAAACACTAAGAACTAAACAAAATAATAATTTAAAAAAAAATAAAAAAGAACCCGAAAAAACTGAAGAGAAAAACAAAAAAACTAAAATTTGGGCTCTGCCTAATGGAATGTACTCCGTTAGGCGGGTGTACACAAAGTTTTGTCTTATAAGTAAGTTTCATTTTCAAACAGAAAAGCATCAGCAAACCTATACAAACTGTATCTGCAGACAAATTGGTATGATTATCAAAGAATTAGGCATCAAACCTTGGTATGCTGACTGCAACGAGCTGAATGCTTTTGAAATGGAATTAACAAATACTTCCAACCCACTTTGAGCAATGCCTTCTTTTCCATAATGGTCTTGCAAAGCCTGTTATGATAAAAATAAAGTGAGAAGCATAGAACTGGAATTAAAACATGTACAGCAAACAAGATGTTAATATCTAAAAATAACATACACCTATTTCTATCTCCATGTCATATGCCAAGTTCTTTATTCTTTAAATCAGATGAAGCAATTGGTTTCCAAGAAATCCACCAAATAAAAACAGAAGATGCATTATTGGCTCAATGGAGTCAATGGAGACTATTTCGAATTACTTTAACCTTTTAAACCTAACTCATTCAATTAATATTTAAATTTTGTCTACAAGTTTACAAAAAGCAACGGCTTAATAATAGAAAGAGGGGTTATTTGATGAGATAAATAACCCCTTAGCAACCTATAATACCCGTCACCTCTACATAGAAGTAGACTATTGGGAACTTCGTATAGATGTTTAGCTAAATTAATTAATTAAGGAGAAAACAGTTCTGCTGAATTACCTGTCGAAGATTTTTCATAAAACCTAAAACAATTTACCAAATAATTATAATTAAGTTCTTATTTACCTTAATTCCACCAAATCTCCCAGTAATTAGCTCTGCTGGGCTGATCTCACTTTTTGCCAAATCCTGATGAATCTCGTTTGCCCGTCTAATATTATTAACAAGCAATACAAGACTCGTTGCGAATTCCTTGTCAGCTCTCTGAAAATTCAAAACGAAATTCTTAAAAAAAAAAAAGATTCAGAAATAAAAAAATCAACAACAATACCAGAATTGCTAAACTTTAAGAACCTCTGACAAATGCAGTCTCAGAAAGGCACCATTGGTAGTGGGAATGATTAACTCTCCATTCAATCGTTGGGATTCATCTTCTACATATGATCCTCCCAACCAAGATGCCTGAGCAAAAAATTTTTTTTCAAACATCTCATAAATAAAAGCTTCCACAGAAGAGAGAGAGAGAGAGAGGACAGACAAATTCACTCAGTTCTTTATCTGAACATTCAGAATTGCTTGATAATTCATCCAATGAGACCAAAGACACTTCATCTTCACCTGTACATGTACAAAAAAAGTAAGTTGGTTTAAGATTTCGGGTAAACTCCTGGCTATAAGGATTATTTAATATATTTACTAATCACAAAGGTTAGTTACCATTCAGCTGAATGTCCACTCTTCCATTGCCTTCAACCTTGACCCTCAGAGCACCACTGAATGGAGATTCGTCTGAGTCAGCAACAAGTTGAGACTCTGCATATGTAACAGCAATTGTTACAAATGGACGAGGGCCCACACTCAAGGTTGATCAACAGATATATGATAAATATAAATGAGTATATAGATATGTTGCATAGCAGATAAATGTACATCAATATATAGGTACATTATTTAACATTACTAGATACATTATATAAAAAATAAATATACATCAGTATATAAGTACACTACATAACATGATAAATGTACATCAATATATAGGTACATCAATTAAAACTACGGGTACATTACATAAAAGATAAATACACATCAGTATATAATAGATTGCATAAAAAGTAGATACACATTGATAAATAAATATATCACATAACAAATAAAAAATACATTACTATTGAACCAGGGTCCACATTGCAAGGTGGGCCGTGGTTCATGATATAATTTTGCATGTAACAGCATTCATTCACTACTTTACCACAGAAAGGACAGTTATAGGCTGTAATTTCTAGTTAATCTAGTTTAAGCAGCATACCTTCAGCTCCTGTAACTTCAAGCATCAACAAGGCACGAGGCCTATCAAATGGGTTAGGCGTAAGCACCTCATTTAACTGCAAAACAGAGAATAACACTGACAATATAGTTACTGCAGAAATAGATAATATTATTAAAAAAAATGAGTAAGTAATTATATTGTACCTTGGATGAGCTGGCAGAGGTTAATGTAGAGGGGGGTGCAAAGCCAAGCAACACTGATGCAGTAGCACCAATTTCAGATGGGGAAAGCGAACCAGTCTGCAAAAAATTACAAGGATAATAAATAAATCTGAATTCCATCTATGCATTGAAAAGAAAAACAGCAAGAAATTAAAGTGGATTGCCTCAATTTTTATATAGCGAGTAGCCATGATACACAAAAGGAGTTTGGATTGTATACTCGTAAACAGTTTCCCTTAATGATACAATGCAACCATACTCCGAATGAATTTGTTCAGATTTAAATTCACAATCATTATTTCTTTTTAAAGTCAGAATAGTAAAGCTTGTCAAAATATTAAGTAGTGCTCTCTTTGATGATAAAGATTTGTTCTTTTAGATTTCTACTATACAGGAACATTGCGAAAAATTACTTTAGAAAGAAGAACGAGGCGATAATCAAGTATTAGTTTCTTTACGAACCACCAACTCAATCAAGAAACTAGACTATAACAGAATACAGCACAACTAATCCCAGAATTTTGCTTTACACCATTAGTATACTCAAAACAGTACCACTGAAGGGATTAAAGAGCTTATTTTTCTTATTGGTCAATGTCTCTAACTGCAGACCACCCAAACGATGAAATGAGCCGTCAAACAGAAGGCAGGTAAATAAATAGATTATCTCAAACCTCTTAAAATCTGAATTAAATAAATAATCAACTATAATCGCATCAAAAGTTCTTTCAAACTTCAATCACCCACAGCTATTTCTCTCTGTCAAGTAATTTCTAATTAAACTTTTAATAACTCCAGAGGATAAAGAATCTACAAAACCTACGACGTCCTGACACGTCAATTTACAGATAATGCAAAACAGAAAAATTGGGAAAGACCAATTACCTGAGCAGATGATGGCTTGCGAAGATACTGGTGAGTAGGGCTATCGAGGAAAACAACCGTAGAATCCCCAGAAATCACCTGAAATAAATCCAAGTAAGAGTATCGATCAAGTTCCGACTTTTACACAATTTCTAAGTAATCAATCAGATCCAAAACAATCCTAAATACATGTTTGAGAGAGAGGACCTTGGAATGGATAGACAGAAGAGAAAAGACGAAGAGAAGGGTGAGATTGTAAGCTCTGCGAGGATCCATTGTAGAGCGAGAAAGACAGATGTGAGATGAGCGTGTGATCTGTTCTGTGGTATTGGACAAGAAGATCGGGAAGATGAAGGCTCATACGACAACGTTTAATCCACACTCATTGACAAGAACCCGTTTTTATTTCGATTTTTTTAAGAGGTTATTTGGATTTCACTATTTAGTGTTGAAAAAAAAAATTGTTGCAGCTTGATAGTTATAGAGATTATTTTTGTTCATTAAAAAAAAATTTAACTTTGTGACAATTACTCATAAAATGTCCAATAAAATTATACAGCCTAATTTGAAATAAACAAATGAACATAAGTAAGAATTCTTATGAATCTAGGAATATGGGAATACTAGTTTAGCGGGTATTATACAGAATTTATAAAAAATTAAATATAAAAAATATTTGTGAAAATTACAAAGTTTTAGATTTAAATTAAAATATTGGAAGTATGTGTTTGCAACCCGCTCCCTGTTCAGTTTATTCATTATTATAATCATTAATTAATATTATATTATAATAATTAGACTATATTCATTAATAATTATATTTATATACTTATAAAAATTCAAAAGATGTCACATGCCCAACCCGTCTTTAATCTATATTAATTAATTATTATTAACCCATTTTATATTTTTATGTTTAGATTAATTTTATTAATAATTATAATTACATACTTTGAAAATTTCAAAAGGTTTCATACTCTCGAGCCTTCCCGCATTGTGCAATTATCTATAAATATAATTAATTATATATATATTATTTAGATTGAGTTCATCACTGATATTTAGTTAAATACTCCAATTATTGCAATTATATCATAATTTACCTATATAGAATATTTAAAATTTTAAGAATAAATTATTTCAACTTTTATTATAAATATAATTTATTTAATTATTTTCATAAATAAGTTTTTTCTAGTTAAAACTACTTCATATGTAATTTATCTTTTAATTAAATAATTAATTTAAATTTTTTTCTACTAATATTATATAAATTATTTATATTTTTATATAAGGAGAATAAAAGAAAATTATTAAATTAGATAGAATATAATAAAATAAAACTATTAAGTTAGGCTAAATATAATAAAAGAAAATATTCAATTAGGCAAGATACAATAAATGAAAAATATTAAATTAAGTATATATTAAACTCGAATGATACATAAACAATTGAAGCACCATAATCTTTTATTATCCAAGCAAAACATACGAAGCAGACACATAGATTAAGAGGATTTTGCATTAATATATACTTGTTTAACACCCGTGTATTACACGGGACTTATCAAAAGATAAATATAAAAAATATTTGTGATAATTACTAAATATTAAATCTAAAATAAAAAATTAAAATAATGTATTTTTAACCTGTGCCTTGTACATGTCTAATCTATTTATTAGTTATTATAAATATTAAATAACTTTGTATTTTATGTTTAAATTATATTCATTAGTAATTTAGTTACATACTTATAAAATTAAAAGACGTCACATTCTAAACCCGTGTCTAATATCTATTTTCTTAATTATTATTATTAAATAATTTTATATAGCAATGTTTAGAATAAACTCGTTAATAATTATTAGTTACATATTTTGAGATATTCAAAAGATGTCATACTCTCAACCTGTGTCGCATTGTAATTGTGTCTAATCAATATTTATCAATTATTAGTAATTACTTTATGTTTAGATTGAATACATTACTAATATTTAATTGCATACTTAAATTATTGTAAATAACTCATGTTTTACCTATATAAAATATTTGAGACTCCTAAAATAAAATTATTTTAATTATATCAATAAAACTTATTTAATTATTTTCGTAATAATATTTTTTTGTAATTGAAAGTATTTCATATGAGTTTGTATGCTTATCTACTAATTATATATGACTTATTTATATTTTTATATTATGAGAATCAAATGAAATTATTGAATAAGGAAATATATAATAAAAGAATTAAATTAGGTAAGATACATTAAAAAGAAAATTATTAAATTAGGTAAATATTAGGCTCGGATGACACATAAGCAAACGAAGCACCAAAATTTTATATTTTTTAAACGAATTATACGAAACAGACACATAGGTTAAGAAGATTTTGCATTAATATATAGGAGTGGTTAAACGAAAGGTAAGTATAGGATAGTGGAGCATTATGTAATACAAAGTTCATGAGTTCCTTTATTATTAAATCTAGTTGTGTGGTTGAAGAGAAATAGACATATTGAAAAATTTATTTATGGAAATTTTATTATTTTAGTATTTGTTTTTTTGGCTCAAAATATATTAGGAAACTAGAATTAGAATTTTAGATTTGTTTTATCGATTGTGTATAAGATTTTATTTAGTTTTCTAAATTGTGTTTAGGACTAGTTTTCTTGTTTACCAAGAATAGGACTCTTGTGTATTTAAGAAAAGAGAAGTCCAAGAGAAGATCACGTCCTTTACAGATTTTCGCACGATTTTCACGACACGGACGAGAACGCAACAAAACGACGCAAGAAAAAGAAGAACACGAGCAAGTAAAATACTTGAGGCAACGATCTAAATCAAGGAGATTTTCGAAGTTGTATAACCAACAGAGAAGATTATCACAAGTTTTGCCACAAGACTTGAAGCCACGATCTTAATCACGGAGATCTTTGGAGTTGCGTAACCAACAAAGAAGATCATCATACCTAGGCGACAAGTATTTTAGTATCAAGTGTTGATACTAGTGTTTTTCATATATTACTTTATATTTTTGTATTAATCTTGAACAAAAAAAAGTAATATAGTTTTCGGGTTTGTATACCCAAGTTCGTAAGTACTTTTACTTACGAACGGAATTTAAATTGCTGTGTTCAAACTATTTTTTATATTTATTCCGTTGCACGTTTTTAACTTTGTGTGATTTTAGTTTCGATGTTGTTAACATCGTTCTTAACATCTGTTTTCTAAAATTGTTGTTTATTACTCTAAAACTGTTTGATGTTAGTTTCGGTGATTGTAACATCGAAAGCAACATCATTTTACTGATACTTATTTCAACAACCATAGGTCCTACGAATTTACAATTGGCATCTAGGGCGGTTACTTGGCGTACTAAGTTTACTGATTCTTATTTTGTAGGACGTTATGGATACTCTAAGGAAGAAGAGCTTGATTGTTACAGAGTACACTGAAGATGACGATGAGGTTGATGAATCTCTTGACGAGTACGAGAAGCTGAGCATTGAGTATGAACAATTATTTGCTAGTTGGGGAAATCAAGTACTCAAAGTCAAGGTCCTTATGATTAAGGTGGACAAACTGACTCGGGAAAATGATGATTAATTGAATATAATTGTCCGTTTGGAGTCGTCACTCTCCAAGAAGGATGTGAGTTAGAACGAGTGAATGCGGAATTGAAGAAGGTCCAAGAAACCCTCACAAACCTCAACAAGGGCAAGGCCAAATTGGATGAAATTATGGAATCGAGTATCCCGGATTGTTCAAAACACAGGATTGGATACAAACCTGTTCAAAAGCCAGATTCAAGTCAAGAGATGAAGTCAACCAAACGCCGCAAAAGGAGAAGAAGACAATATGTGTGTCATCATTGTGGTGAACCTAGCACATTCGACCATACTAGAAGCTTATTGGGAAACAAAATCAGTTTAAAAGGTTAAAACTGTCTGCTGAGCTCCGTGACTATTTCCGTGACAGTTTCCGTGTTCCTAACACCAGAACTGACACCAGAGTCAAGCAGGTCTGAGTCAAGAAGAACACGATCAAATGCAACATGATATATTCATCTCTTAAGTCTCACATTCCTGGAGCCTCTTATTTCGATAGTGGATGTTCTAAATACATGACAGGCTCGGAAGATCTTCTCTCGAATATTGTCAAATTTCATGGAGGAGATGTGAAATATGGTGGAGGTGCAAATGGTCAAATCGTTGGTCAAGGAACCCTTCATGTCCCTAGTGTTGTAAAGCTGGAGAATATTTTGCTGGTTGAAGGTCTAACTGCAAACTTGATAAGCATTAGCCAACTATGTGATGGTGGTTTCAATGTCAAGTTTACCCATGAAAAGTGTGAAGTTTATGATAAGGGCAATGCATGTATTCTTACTGGTTAGAGGACTTCTGACAACTGCTATCAAATCAATGGTGATGTGTTCTGCAAGCTGTCTCAACTGAATGATGCCAAGGTGTGGCATCAAAAGCTCGGGCATGTAGAAACTGAAGATGAAGGTGGTGACGGTTCTGATGACATGTCACCATATTTAACACCAACTCAGGCTGCTCCAAAATCAGACTCAGATTTTGGTGAGACTTTTGCTCCTGTTGCTCGAATTGAATCTATGGTGAGTGATTTTTTTGAGATGAGCATGTAAGACAATCTCTCTTACTTTCTTGGTTGCAAATTAAACAGATGGATGACGGTATTTTTCTTTCTCAAACCAAATATGCTAAAAATCTTGTTAAGAAATTTGGGTTAGAGAATGATACTCATAAGAAAACACCGTTGGGAAAAATCATGAAACTGTCTACAAATGATGTTGGTATTAGTGATGATAACACCGTATATAGAAGCATGATAGGGAGTCTTTTGTACTTAACTGCTAGCAGACCTGATATTATATATAGCCTGTGTCTATGTGCTAGGTACCAATCAAGTCCTAAAAAGTCACATTCGAAAGCGGTTAAACTGATTATTAGATATGTAGCTGATATTAGTGATTTGGGTGTTTGGTATTCCAAGGAAACAAGTACTGAACTTGTAGGTTATACGGACTCAGATTGGGCTGCGGATGTTGTTGACAGAAAGATTACTACAGGGGGTTATTTTTTTCTTGGTAATAACCTAATCTCTTGGTATAGCAAAAAATAAAATTGCATTTCTCTTTCTACAGCTGGAAGTACTTGTACACAGTTATTGTGGATAAACCAAATGATAGAGGACTACGGTCTATATCGTGAAATTCATACTAGTTCGTCAAATCTCATACTAATTCGTGAAATTCCATACTACATTATAGAATTTCATACTATATCGTGAAAATCATACTATTTCGTCAAATCTCATACTATTTCGTGAAATTTTGTACTTGTTTGTTGAATTTCATACTAGTTCGGTCGAATTCATGCCTCTAGAATTCCATACTACTTTATCAAATTTCATACTTGTTAGTTAGATTTCATACTAATCATATTTAATTTCATACTACCTTTTAATTTCATAATAAAACCCCTATTCAATTTCAAGAATTTAGTTATATTAATCAGATTATGTACTACTCAACATGAAACTATATGGAATATCAGCAAAAGAATTAAGAGAATGGTATGAAATCGGGTCATGATTATGTAATTGTGAAATAAAAAGTAATTTCTTCACATCAGTCTAAAAGATCGCTGCCTTTTCTTTTGGGATAGTATCACCATTGATCGCCTCCAACATTGAAATCGATCAATAAACCACGTCATACCATAAACATATCCAAACACAAAATCAGTCAATAATAACCCACATCTCCATTCAAATTCAAAAGTTTCTGAAAAATTAAAAATAAAATAAAAATACATCTTGAAAATCTCGAACATGGTGGAAAACCTAAATCGCTTGCTACCAAACACAAGATGATCAACTCTGGGTGCCAGATCTTAAAAATCGCCTTCGGTATGGAACCATCCTGACCCGATGATCAACTCTGGGTGCCAGATCTGCAAATTGCAACCACGTAGTGGCCAAACGAATGAATCTATAGCTTTTGCCATCCTTGTCGAAAAGATGTTATCCGAGCGCTACCAATGAGGGAGATAAAACTGATTCCTCAAATAAGGGGTTTATCCTTATTTCTAATTTCAATTTGAGGAATGGGATTTGACGCCATTTATCTTTTTGGACCAAAACAATCGCGAGCCTAGGATCTCATCCCGAAGCTCTGAGGTTTGGTTTTTCTAGTTGGATCGAGGCTTGGGGGCGGGTTTCAATCTTGGGCTTGGTGGTGTTGAATTAATGGAGGAAGCATTTGGGGTAATAGAAGGCAGTGGTAGTATCGTAAGGTTGTTGTCATTTATGGTTGTTGTTGGTGCTTCTATAAAGAAGATATTTAATCATAAAATGGTTGTACTGTGTGTGATTGATTTAAAAAGAATGATAACTCTTATACATATACACAATATGTATTATTAATTTGTAAATAGTTTACTAAATAATAGTTTTTGGTCAATTAGTGCAATTTTGTCATTCTATCATATGTTTTTTATTACATGGGGTATATTTCACTCAAATGGTAATAAAAAAGAGTTGTTGGATTAAATGAGAATTAATAGATTGGAAGTTGTATTAAATGAAAATTATCTTATATTATAATGTCAAATACTTAATAGGAATCAAGTTAGCCTAGCCGATCATGAATAGGCTTAGACCGTGAGAGGTCACGTGTTCGAATCCCCCCAACGACATATGAGAGGATTTATTTGTGATTAATGGGTGTGTTGGGCTCGGGGGTGGTTGCTTGGGCTTGTGGGTTGTGGCCCACGACACCCTTTCCATTTTTTTTTTCAAATTTATTTATTTATTACGGACTACAAATGAGAACCATGTTCCTATATGTTAACCTAGGGTCAATTATGGGCCTTATATCTAATTAAATGGATAAATTATTTTTTTTTTGTAAAATTGTAAAATAGCCCCAATAACTTAGGGTGTTGGCAACTTAATACCACTAAATATAGTTGGTGACAAATTTATCCAATAACTTATAAAAAGATAGCAATTTAACCCAAATTTCACCGGAAAAAAAAATCGTCGGATGTTTTCAATTTCCGGTGATAAACGTTGACTTTGACCAATTTTGACAAATTCAATGCTGATGTGGCACAAAAAAATTATTTAAAATTAAAAATTTATTTTAAGAATCTAAATATTATTTAAAATATAATATTTACAAAAGATGAAAAATATATTATAAAATCTAAGATTTTTTAAATATGCCAAAAAAAATATTATTAAATTATAAATTAAAATAAAATTTGAAAAAATATTTTTTTAAAAAAAAAATAAAAAAAAAAAAAGAAAAATTACCTACAAAAAATTGGAAAATATTTTTTATATCCTAAGATGTTTTTTAATATTTATAATAATTTTAGGAATTATAAAATAATTTTCTAGATTTATTTTAAAACATTCTCTTTCATATGAAAATTAATTTCTTCTATAACTAAAATATTTTCTAGGTCTTTTTAATTATGTATTTTAATATAATAATTACATATTAAAAAAACGATATTCTTAATAAATATTTTTCATATTTATTACTGATTGTTTTCACATACTTCAAATAATTTTAAATTTTATAATATATTTTACGCAGATTTTTTTGATTTATTTTTAAATAATATTTTTAATACTTAAAATATTTTCCTAGATTTTGTTTTAAATAAATACTTTAATAGTATTTTTTTGGATTTTTAAAAATAATCTCAAATCTTATAATATATATTTCATCTTTTTGTTAAATTTTGTAATTTAAATTGTTTTTTAAAATTTAAAAACTCTTTTTAATGTTGTAATTAAATTTTTTAATTTTCTGTTATTATTTTTTGACATATCGGCGTTGACTTGGTCAAAATTGGTCCAATTCAACATTTTTTCGCCAGAAATTGAAAGAATCTGGCGAATTTTCTTTTTTCCTACGGAATTGGGGTTAAATTGCTATCTTTTTATAAGTTCCCACCACCCCTAAGTTAACGGGGTTATATGCAATTTTGCCTATATATATATATATATATATATATATATATATATATATATATATAATACACCAGGAGACGCTAAAGTAGCTAAGCAAACTCTTCCACACCATGTGGTTTCAAAACTGACAATCACTTCCTTTCCTCTCAATATCATACACTAAAACTACTATTACAAAAACTGAAGAAATTAAAGGTCGTGCTTTTGTATTCTCCTACCTAAGTCTATATATATCCATACGCATCTTGTCCAAAAGTTCGGAGGTCCACCTGGTTCATGGATAGTCATTTCCGGTGTTCTAATATTATTGAGGCTGGATCAATTTCTTGGTCACATTTTCATGGCAATCAAAAGCAGCACTAAATCCCACTTTATTCTATTCATTTTCTTGCTCATCATATTCCCAATTTCGTCATCAGCATCGAAAGTGAGAACACTACTTTTGCATCATCGCCGTACAACCCAAGAATCAACATTATCCTCTACGACGAGGCTGCTTACCAATAGTTCTAGTCCTCGTGCAAGAAGAGCGCCTGCTTTTACAAAAACGACGACTTTTGATCGACAATTTCGCGATGCTGCCCATGAAGTCCCAAGCGGTCCGAACCCAGAATCCAACTGAGTATCAATTTAACAAGCTTCAAATTTGGAGTAGTTCAGCAGTTGTTACTAGGGCGATGCTACGAAATTAACGTTCATTTGTGATAATTCGTGATTATAATGGATTGTTCAAAGGTACTCAGTTTAAATTTATGCCATTTTCGGAACGACTCTTAGAAGCTCATGAACTATCTAGCTAGCTATAGTACTCTAGAGTGTGGCTATTTTTGTTTATTTATTTTCTTTTTTGAAGTATTTGATAGTACTATGTTTGTGCAAACCATACCCCCATTTAATTTTATTTGGTCTGGAAATGGAAACTGTTGCATTTGTTATTAATGAACAATGTCTATTAATTATAAATTGGCGTGGTATAATACCTTTTAATTTTTAATTTTTATTTTTTTATGTTACGAATTCCATGTGATCGCCTTGCAAATCATGAATTGGCTATTTACAGGAATCAGTGATGGCAGTGATTCTGAGATGTAAAAGTTGAGAGGTCAATATAGCATTGTTGTCTCCATGCACAGTGATATTTATTATATATTGTTATTTATTCTTGGCGTTATTGATAATTTTACTTTAGTAGGGCTGGGCAATGGATTCTTGCATTTGTCGTGTAAAAGAGGTGGCCCGGGGACCCCTGCAAAAACCAAGAAGGTGATATGATTTGAAAATAATAACACTAAAAAAGATTCGAATTATCGATGCTTTTTATGTGACAGCAAACCACTTAAACTTATAGGCAGGTGTATAAACTATGCTATGATGAGTTTGCTTTTGTTGATTCCAATAGTAATTGATCTCAATTGCTTGAGAAAACCCAACAAAATATATTTCGGAAGTGTAGTATTAATGTTTTAAGTGTGTTATATTATTTGCTAGTAGAGTGATCAAGACTGAATCTATAAGAAAACAAACAAATAAATAAAGGAGCTGGTGTGCACTGGAATTTTTAATTTTATACATCAAGTCGGTCACATTTCACAAAATATATCTAATATTAATTATCATCGGATAACGTTTATTAAATTGATCAATTCATTAAAAAAAAAATTAATCGAACTTTTTTGTTAACGTGGCGTGATTCTATACTTTCTTATTATTTTTTAGTAATTTAAATATTTAATTGAAGAAAGATTTGGGGAAAAAAATTATTTTTGTTCATTATATTAACCACATTTCAAAAAATATATGTGACATTGGTCATGGTCAAACCATATTTCCTAAGTTGGTCAATTTATCAAAAAAGTTCTAAAATAAGCCATGTCGAGGTTTTGTGTTAACATGGAGTGATTCTATATATTCATATCATTTCCCTATAATTATAAAGATTAATTTGAGGAGAAAAGTTGTTTTTCTCACCCTTTTCTTTTATTTTACCTTTAATCTACTTAATAAGATTTTAATTAATAAAATAAGAGATAAATATAAAATTTTAAAGTAAATATTAAAAGAATTATTCAATAAATATAATAAAATTATTAATGAAATATGAAATTTATATTAAAAATGATTATTAATTATTATTATTTTAAATAATACAATTAGAGATAAATATAAAAATATAAAATAAATCTTAAAAATTATTAAAAAAAAATAAAACTTTATATGAAAATCAGATTTTTTTCATTAAATATCTATATTTATTTTATAATTTTTTATGATTCATTTTCTGTTTTTATATTTATCTCTAATTTTATTATTTTCTTATTAACTAAATTTTATTAATAATAAAAAAAATCATATGAATTTTTATATTTATTTTATAAATTTTCAAGATTTATTTTATATTTTTATATTTATCAATTATTTTATTTTTTATTAATTGAAATTTTATTAGTCTGATTAAAGAAAAACCAAAAGAAAAGGAAAAGAGAATGGAGAGCAAAACAGGTTTTTGTTTTCAATTTAACGTTTAAAATTAAAGAAAAATATTAAGAAAATATAGAATCACAAAAAAAGACCAGGCCAAGCTTTTTCTTGTCATTTTTTGATGAATTGGCCAAATTAGTAGATGCAGGTTGACGATGGCCAAAGTCACATACTTTTTCTATAATCTGACCAATATAATAAACTAAATTAGTTTTTTTCCCAGGTTCTTGTCTTCAATTTAATATTTAAAATTATAAAAAATAATAATAATAATAAGGAAATGTTGATTCACGCCACATCAGCAAAATAAAAAAAAATCCGATTGGGCTTGTTTTGACCTTTATTGATGAACCGACCAACTTCGCAGATGTTGTTTGATGATGGTCAATATCACGTATCTTTTGTAAAATGTGGTCAATATAATGGACAAAAAATAAATATTTTCTTGATAAATAGTAGCAACAAAACCAAAGCAGACTGTGGCCTCGCATTACATGCAGGCACACAATAAATCATTCGAATCTGCCCCTTCTGCTACACCAGCTCTAGAACTCATCATCAAGTTATAAATTCAGCTACTTAGCACCAAGCTCAGTGACAACAACTACTTGATATGGCGACAACAAGTGCTAACAACCGTTAGAGGATACGACCTTGAAGGATTCCTGACAGAGAATCAAAAAATCCCAAATTTCCATCTAGCAAGAAGTTCAAATGGGTTAGCCACTTATTAACCCTGCTTACATAAATTGGGTTAGACAAGATCAGTTGTTAGCCTCTTGTTGTTGTCATCAAAAATGTAGTAGTGTTGGTGTAAGAAAACTCCTTGAGGGTGATATTGAAAAGATATGCTAAGGAAGTAGCTGAAGTCAAGAACTTTCAGAGAGAAAAAAGACTTAAGTGTAGTGGTGAGAAGTTGAATGTCTAACTAGTTATTGCGTGTAATGATAATATCATCCACATAAGCCACAAGTAGTGTGAATGTATGGCCAGATATCTTGAAATATAGAGTGGGATCATCTCTTGATGTAGTATACCGTAATGATGTAAAGATAGAGCTAAGTTTATTGGTCTAGGCGCTTGAATATTGCTTTAAGCCATAAAGAGATTTGTTAAGTCTGCAGACTAAGCAAAGAGGGATAGAGTGTTTAAAACTATAAGGAAATGCCATATAGAATTATGGTTCTATTCTGATTGTGCAAGGTTTCACCACAGAATTATAAGTGTTCGTAAAATTAAATCCAGGTTCCTGGGTGTAACCTCTAGCTACCAGTCTGGACTTGCATCTTGCCAATGACCCATTAGAGTTTCTTTTTAACTTATAAATCTATCTGCATGAAATGAGATAATTAGTATGAGGTGGAGAGCAATCAATCCAAGTGTTGTTATTAATAAGAGCATCAAGCTCTTTCCGCATGGTCTGTCTCTAGACAGGTATCTGTAGAGTAGTTATGTGAGATTTAGGTTCCTGAACATCATGGATGTTATTAGTGTAAGTATTAGGCTTCACAATGCCTTCCTTTGACCTAGTTCTCATTGGATGAATATTCGCTTCACGTACAACATCTTGATCAACACTAGCAACACCATATAATATAAGAATGTCTGGTGCAAAAGTATAAGTATTATCTTCTGACAAATTTATAAAAATATGAACAATTAAGGTTTCATGAGAATGTGACGTCTATAAGGTGCGGATGAAATAGTGTTATGAGAACTGGGGTAAGGAGAGTACAGTATTAAATTTAGTGATGTGGTAAGCTAGAGGGATATAACTAATTGGAGTGGTTAGAGGAGCCAGAGGGAGAGTGGAAATTCGAGTGAATTGAGGAGTTGTTGGAAGTGGTATATGTATAACGAGATGGGATAGATGATGAGATATTTGGGAAATGAGTGCTGGGAGTCATAATGATGGGAGATGTAAGTATAGGGACGGAAGTATTGATGTAGACTGATTGTTTTGATAAAAAAGGAGACTAAGACTCATTAAACTAAATGTGTCTTATAACGATGATCTTATTAGAAGCTAAGAGAACTTTATAGACTTTGTGAAAGGATTGTAGCCAAGAAATGTGCCTTCAGAGCTTTCGAACTAGAGTTTGTTGGTGTTGCAGGGTCTGAGGTAAGGATAACATAAGCATCTAAAGATTCTATGCATGGAGTAGTCTGGTTTCTATTTCATGAGAATCTAAAAGGAGGTTTTTATTTTAGAAATTTGGAGGGTCTTCTTTTGATTAGTTAAATAGCACTGAAAAAATCATCATCCCAATGTTTAGTTGGTACCCTTGATTGAGCTAATAGAGATAGTCCAGTTTCAAATGCTTATGTTTACTCTCTGCAAACCTATTTCGTTGAGGAGTTTTCTGTTGGGAAGTGTAAAGGGAGGTCATCTATGATTTATACCACCAGAGGTAGAAAAAAAGAGGTTAGAGGTTTATAATCTCCTCCTCGATCACTCTGAAGAATTATAATGTTGTTATTGAAATGTGTATGTACAAGTTTAGGAAAGTGAATAAATGTTGCAGATGTATCGGACTTTGCTCTTTAAGGATAAAACTAGGTGTATCTTGATTTGTGACTAATGAAGCTAACATAATAAGAGTATCCATGAAAGGAATTAACTGGTGAGGGCTCCTAGATATTGACTAGTGAGGCCCTGTTTGGGCTAGGATTCGGAATACCAGATTCGAGATTCAGAATACCGAATACTCATTTGTTCTAAGACTCAAAAACAAAATACTCAAACAACAGTATCTTACAACTAAATAATTAAATATTACTAAATACAATATAATATAAACTGCCACCTACTCTTTAAACATGATTTGACATTAAATACAATATAATAATACATTATCATCCACTTTTCAGACATGATTTGACATCTACAGTAAAAAGTAAAGGGTTCTGAATCCTATAACAAACAAAAATTCTTACTATTCATATAATTATGAATACCCTAAGATTCTGAATACCAAAACTCAGAATCCTAACTAATGCTAGTCCAAACAGGCCCTATAAGACTCAGAAGTGAAAATAGAAAAAAGGTAATCTATGAGATTTAGCTTCAACACAAGCTGAACATAAAGTGTTGTCATCATTACTGATGAAGGACATATTATATCCTTTCAAAGCCTTTCATACAATATCAAAAGATAGATATGATGACCTAGCCTAAAGTGCTTGGTTATTAATCTAATTTATTCTTGAGAACAACTGTGTTAACTTCTGGAATGGAGATAATCTATGTCTGAGGGGATTGACAGATGGAAGGATTATGTAGAAGATGAAATTTGTAGAGTTCTTTTTCAAGAGTTGCTCTGAACATCATCCACCATAGTTTACTATAGAATTATGATACTGAGTGAGTTTGAGAGTGCATTTGGAGGAGAATTACATGGAGCACGAAGATTGAAAGATACTCACGCTTCAAGGGTTAGCTTTCTTTCTACTTTTCATTATGAAAACTAAGTGTTCGGATGAAATGTTTGATTGAGTTTACTAACATGTTTAGCTAATTTTCCCCTATTCTTGGGTTTGGTATGAATATTGATTGAGTAATGTTTTGATAATTCTTTGATTCAAGTATGATCCTTTTGATTATTTTGGTATTTTGATTTTAGTGTTATAAGTGCTTGACAAATATATTTCTAATAGTTGCGATTAATTGACAACCTTTCAAAAATGCTAGTTTGTTAAATCGTAGTTCAAGTGATGATATTTATCAATAGACTTTCGTATACAAAACATTCTAATCAATAAGACCGAGAGGTTACTAGTGAAATTGTAAAGATCTTTAAAACAATTTTGAGTTCAAAACATAAATTTAAACGGATATTTGTTGTTTTACATTTAGAATCTATTGTTTAATCACTTAGATAGAGGGACTAAGATAAAATTGTGATTGACTTATAAGTGAATTGAATCAAAATATACTTGATAGATTGAAAAGGATGAACATTATTAATTTATTATGATTCAAACCCCTAAAATATTCCTTAACACTTGAATTTATTAATTTTTACGAATTGTTATTTGATTTTAGATAATTTCTTAGTTGATAATATAAATCGGTTTATATTCTTCGTTTGTAAAACTACAAAACCCAAATTATTTTCTATCGTTTAGATAAAACTACATTATCGAATTATATTACTTGTCAACATTGAGCCATCATGTGGTCCTTGTAAATTTGACCCTTCTCTTTTCGTACTACATCTATACCCCATACTTGCGGTTAGATAGAGTATATAAACGAACAAGTTTTTATAACTCAAACTAATTCCTAGTTAAAACGGGGAGTGGTTTGGCAATGGCGCTATTGTCTGGGTTAATTTCGGATCATCGTCGATTCCTCCCTTCTCATGATTAAAGCTAACAAAATGATGGATAATCTTTTGCAACTATATAAAGAGTAAAAAGTATAATTCTAGATGTGCACATACGAGGGTTAGCGTGGTTGATGATATCAGTCAAAGTATTAATATACGACCTTGACTATGGATTATATATTGGTTGAAATAAAAAACGTTTAGGTTGACAGCCATAGTGATGATACCTAAAGCGGTGAACCAGATACCCACTACAGCTTAATTGGTTGAGTGAACCAAACTTTTGTGCACCCCAATTAAATATATTTTAAATTAAAAATATGCAAGCTTGCTCGCAAGAGTACGAGGGCGCTTGTAGGGTGGAAAGTTGACTCGAATTGTTCTCAAGGACAAAAAATTATCGGATCTCAGATAGTTGTTCAAAACCAAGTAACCAAATAATATTTTTTTGGAGTTTTGTTTTGAATTTTCGATTTACAACTACTAACTTAAAATGCAAGACTTAAACTTAAATTCAAAATTAATTATTCCAAATTACCAACTGAATTAACCTAAATTATTCATCCTAAGTGACCAGCTGAAAATTAAATTTTATGATTAACCAAATTCAAGTTCTAAATTTAATTAACTAAAACCAAGATTAATTCACTAATTAATTAACTAATAAATAATTTAATTAAAATTCGAAAATAAATAATAACTAAAGACTAAAACTAATTCGCAGCAACCTAAAAAATCATAAACCAACTAATTTAACCAACTATTACTACGATTACGCATGAATTAATCAACTACGTTCCTAACTGTTACTAAACGATCATAAAAACTAAGCAAAATTATGAAAATCAATCGCCTGAATATTCTCAACCAAACAAAGTATCAAATATCCAACAATAAACATGTAAAAATGAATCCAAACTGAGATTAATCAACCAAATACATTCAGCAAATTCAAAAAATGAAAGTAAAACTCAAGAACATAAAGGTTTCTACGTTCAAAAGCTTAAAAACTAAGAATTAAAACTAAGAAACTAAGGAAAAGTTGCAGAGTACTTATTATAGTTACTGAAATTTGAAAGTTTTCTCGGCTAATCCGAAGAGGAAACGCAGCGAATCGAACTTCTACGGTTGATCAGAGTCGAACGGGCTCCAGAACTCGTCGTCGTCGAATCTTGGTTTGCTCTTCGATCTTCGCATTCTTACGTTGTAATCCGACTCTAAACCCTAGGATTATATTTATGGTAAGTTTTTAGGGTTACAAGCACGCATGAAACTCGGATTATAAGTGGATATTTATGGATTTCGCGTATCTTGGTCCGCAAGTCTGAAAAATCTGTTCTGGGCCCTGTTAATGATTGGGTTAATGATTAGGACTTTCGATAAGGTAACATTCAAATAACCGTTATGGATTAGTTAGCGGTAGGTAGCTGCCGCTACGTCCTTTATTTCAACATTCTGGTCGTTAACATCGGTTGTCAGTAACCGTTAAGGGTTGGCGGTAACAGCTAGCGGTTAGGAGTGACCGCTAAGTGTACCGTTAACTTCAACGACAACAGTTCCAGAATCATAACCGTTATAGAAAGTCTGGCAGCTTCAATTTTTGCTATTTTTTCACCGGAAAGCTCGATCTCTGACTCTCGATCATCATACATCATCTTTTACGTGATGAACTATTCCGGTTACTTATCTATAAAGTGAAAAACCACAAATAATCACTTATTTGCATCAATTTAGATCAAAAAGTGGTAAAATAAGCTAGAAATACAAATATACAAAATTAAGCTCAATCTACCCAACTTATACCGAAAATAATAAGAAAAATAAACTAAAAATACTAATAAAAATAGGTACAAATACGTGTTTACCAACTACCCCACGCTTTACTTGTTTGTTCGTCCTCGTATAAACGATAGTTTCGAAGTATAACAAGAATGAAAATCAGATCAAGCAAAGAGTCGTGCTATGGTACATACATAATTTTAAAAATATAGATACAAGTCACGCAACTTCAAACACTCCACCCTTATTACTTTGTCGCTCCAAAATCAAGTTCATGCATCCTCTCAAAAGGGTAATATAGAGGGGTGTTCACTCAAAAGCACTCAAGCATTGCTGCATAGGACGTGTATACGCTCAAATCATACAAATACATGCACAATAAATAAGAACCGAAAATCAATCTTTTTTCAATCGCAAATTAAGCGTGTTATCAACAAGAATCGGAAAAGGTCTTTTCGGGTTGTAATGTAAGGCTCTTTGGACGGATATGGAATATATAAGTCGTGTGGCTAACTCACGATCTAACGTGATCAATAACTCACTCAACCTAATCTAATTACGAAGCAGAATACTTCACCTCGTTCAAAAATAAAAACCTCACTTAACTCTCATAACATAGCCTTTAAACATAGGCTATTTCTCAACCCGATACTCTAAAACCGACTTGTAGCACAAACAACTTAAACACAATTGAAGCTTATAATGTGCTTCTTATACAAACACAACTCTTCTGCCCTCTTATCATTAGGCTTCATAATAAAAATAAACAATAAACTCAAGCCTTTAAAATCGTAGGCAACTACTCAACTAGAACCACCAAGATTCACCATCCTTCTTTTACTTTTTTAATCCCCCTTTTATTCTTTTTTTATGGGGCTCTCTTTTTTTTTTCTATTTTTTCTTTTTTCTGGTTCGGATGGTGGTCCGTAATTACAAAAATCCATAAATTTCTAATAAAATTTTCAAAACTCTAATAACCAATAAAAATAACGAACTCCTACCCCACGCTTTTAATGAGTTAGTAGAGGTCGACTAAATAAACTTGCATGGCTAATGGAAATAGATTATTTGGCTATGATTGGCTCATTCGAAATTTATAGTGGCTAAAAATATATGGATATGGCCGGAATAGGGTTTTTCTGTGCCTTAACGTCATTTTCAAAGTCAACTACACACAGCGGTTTCAAAGAGATATCAAGACTGAAACTTATTCAAGCACATGCAATGATGATAAACACTCAGGCTACTCACATGCTTTTTTCATGAAAAAGTTTTGAATTGACGCTGATTTTAAGGTTTTGCAAAATCAATTGCGTCCAAGTACCATTTTACAATATATAAATAAAAATATTTGAAAATTTTTATGCACTTATGCACGCTCAAAATACAAGAACATCAAATCATACTTAGTTGACTTCGATAGGCAAGCCAGACAAACACAATCAAGCATGGGAATAGTGTTCAATCACGTTAAAAATTTATGCATTTCAAAACAAAGACGTCAAATTGCACTTTCTTTTAAATATAAACCATACTCAACCACCCCCCTCCCTAAAAACATGGCAATCTCCTGATTGTCATAAATATAAAAGAAAATAAGATCAAGGGAGATAAGAAAACATCCCTGAAAATTCGATAGTCGAGTCTCTCCAAAAATGCTTGTGCAATTATCCTCCGTCTTAGACCGCTTGATTGGATTGTCTTAAACAAATATATAAAAATAAACAAAACAAAACAAACCACGATTGCGATCAATTTCTACGCGCAAGTGCCCAGTGGCACGTCTTTTGGGACTTGAAACGGTCGGATTGCGGCTCAACATCGTAAATGGCTGGGTTGCAGCACATCAAAATGTTGTCGGACTGCGGCTAACTTGGGTCGGATTGCGACCTCGATCGACGGAAAAGAAATTCGTAAAAATTAGACAGCAGAAGCTACTAGCGGTATCATGTAGCGGTAGGTTGCCTAGTGGTAAGCTCATCATTATCCCTGAATGTTGCGGCTAGCGGTAGGTTCAGCGGTTGATCTCATCGTTAACACTTCGAGTGGAACTAGAGGTAAGGCCTTGCGGTAGCGAGTTACCGCTATATAACCGTTAGTTGTCCAGAATAAACAATTTTATCGTATTTTCTGCACATCAACACACACATAGACGTACCATGGCAATTGACACAATATAAAAATAAATAAAAATCAAAAGAAAATTAAAGAAAATGAAAACTAACGAACGCTTGGGTTGCCTCCCAAGAAGCGCTTGTTTAACGATGAAAGCTCGACGCAAGTTGCTTGATCAATTTCTAGCTCGTGGTGGGCACACGAACTCCTTCTTGGTACGATCACGATTCTTCATATAATTCTTGAAATAAGACCTAAGTCGATGCTTGTGGACTTGGAATTTTGTCTTTGTACTCTTATCGTAAATAGTGGCTACACCATACTCATCCATCTCCTTTATTAAAAACGGTCCACTCCATGCGACTTCAAAATTGGTTGGATCAAACTTACGATCGGAATTATATAGCACTATTTGGCCAACCTTCAACCTCCCATCATTAAACTTCTTGTCAAAAACTTCATTCGACTTCTTCTTCTTCGTCCAATCCTTTCTATTAGCCTCGCCCTTTTTCTTCGCACGTTTAAAATTATTATAAGGGTTGGGGGAAACATTCTTTGGATTTCTACGTGGTGGCTTCATCTCCTTCTTGGATTCAAACTTCGAATGATCTCATTGTGGCCTCAACTCCACCTTTGGATCGTTTTTAAATGCGTCATTCTCTACGAGCATTCCATCATTAAATCCATCTATAATATCACATAACTCAATTCCCAGCAAATCCATCAAATCCTCCCCGCTCAAATGTTCCTTGCCATCCTCATTATCAAACTCTTCAATTGTGCTAATGCTCAGGAGTTCATTCGCGCAAGAATCTACTAAATCAACAGTAGAACAATCGTCCTTTGAAAATGGTGCAGGACTCTTGTGAATATCTTGAAGTGAAAACGTCACCGTTTTGCCTAATACGGACATAGTCACCCTCCCTTTGTTTACGTCGATCACAGAACGCGTTGTAGACATGAATGGACGTCCTAACAAAATGGTGTGTTCTCGATTCTCACTTTGTACATCACCAACGTCCATAATGACAAAATCGACCGGCACTACTAGCTTGTCTTCTTGTACTAAGACATCCTCCACAATCCTCAAAGGTAGCCTTATCGTTCTATCCGCCAATTGTAATCTCATCGTGGTCGGCTTCAGCGGTCCTAGGTCAAACTCTTTGTAAATTGAGTGGGACATCAAATTTATGCTAGCGCCAAGATCGAGCATCCCTCTTGCCGTTTGTCCATTCAGAGGGAAATAGTTATGCAAAAGCTTCCAGGGTCTTTCTCCTTGGGCGGCAGTGTCTGTTTGAATATTGTACTAACTTCCTTGGTCAACGCCACGTAATGGTTGGCTGCTAAGCGCCTTTCTCTCGATGCCAACTCCTTGAAAAACTTTACATAAGCGGGCATCGCCTTTAGAACATCTAATAAGGGAAGGTTAATGTTCACATTCTTCAATAAATTATACAACTCCATAAATTTCTTATTCTCTTTTGCTGGACGAAGTCGACTTGGGAAGGGAATTTGATCGTAACTAGTTAAATTTTTCGGGGAATCATTGAGGTCGTTAGTTGACGTAGAATTGTTCTTTCTTTTCAATGCTCCCGGAACACACGGATTTGTAGATTTATGCATATGGTCAGCTGTTTTGGTTGCATCTACTTGAGGTTGGGTCTCGACTTCTTTCTTGTCTTCCTCCTGTTCTAGCTCGATGCCGTTATCCACTACTTTTCCGCTTCTTAGCACATGAATAGCCGAGGCGTGTTCTGTTTGGCTTGAAAAAGTATTTTTCTCCTTCTTTAATGACGCCATGTCAGTTGCCAATTGTCCTACCATCATCTCTAATCTTCTTAGTCCTGATAAATTTTCATGAGTGCTTTTGGCCATTTCAGTCATCATCGTTCTAAATTCTTTCATATCATCCCGAACTTCTTTCATCTCACCTCGAACTCCCTTCATTTCCTCCTGAACATGTGTGAGGCCGTCTCGGTTCCGAATAGTTTCGGCGACTTGGTTTTGCTGCCAGACTAAAAGTTGTTCAGTTGGTTGTACTTGGGCAGGAACCGACGCCTTTGGTTGAAAATTATTAGGATCGGTTTGCGGAGGTAGGGGTACATGATTTGGATTTCCCGGGCCAAACTTAAGGGTACGATGATTACACAATCTAGGGTTATAGGCGTTCCCAATAGGGGGCGCATTTTGAAATATTTGAATCGCGTGAACTCCTTCAACTCCTGTTTCTTCATATACGGCCGAGCAATCGTTCGCCAAATGTCCAATCATTCCACATTGTGCACATACCAACGGTACTTGCTTCTTTTGGCTCGGTTCCTCTACCTTCAATGCAGCTAGTCTCTTATTCACCATCTCCTGAACCATCTCTTCTATCTTCTTTTCTCCTACTTTCTCAGCTATCGTCACTTCATTCACTTTCAATTGTCGAGGTCGGGAACTTGTTTATCGAGATTTCTCACCTTTCTTCTCCAACACTCGTTTTGCCTCGATGGCTATCAAATCTCCAAAAAATCTCCTCCCGCCGCTATTTCAAATTCCTTTTTTCCATGATCCAACAACCCATCAAAGAAAAATTGGTTCGTCATCTCGGGGGAGTAGTTATGGTGGGGACAAGCTTGCAAAAGCGTCTTGTAACGCTCCCATGTCTCATGTAATAGCTCGCCCTTCAACTGTTCAAACATAGCAATTTGCCTTCGAAGATGCCTCGTGGTTTGTGCTGAATAGTATTGATTTAAAAACTTCTCGCTTATCATTTCCCAATCAGTCAATGATCCAGGTTCCAGGGATAGTAACCACGACTTCACCTTGTCTTTCATGCTGTAAGGGAAATAAATCATTTGTACCTCCTCCTGGTTAAGGCCATTAACCACAAATCTGCCCACTTCATCAACATAGTAGTTCAAAAACGCCAAAGGGTCTTCATGGGCACCTCCGTGGAAAGTCGGGAGTAAATTCAATTGATGCAGTTTAATCTCTATTTCCCTTGAAGTTGGTCCAAGAACAATAGTGGACCTAAAAGGTACAACCTTCGGACGTGCAAAATCACGCTGTCTAGGTGGTTGAGCGTGACTCGGTGCTCTCTCTCGATGATAGGCAGCCTTATAATCTCCTTCGAAATCTTGGTCATCGAACTATTCATCTACAAACTCTCGTCGAGGGATTGGTCTGTCAGAATAATCGTCACGCACGTCCTTGTCATGTTGAGCGTTCCTTCCTCTATTTCCTTGTCTTAGTTGTAGCGGGGCACGATTGTTTGGTGGTTGATTGTGACCTCCAAAGTATTGCGGCTCGCTTCCATAATTCCTATTTTTCGTGTTTGAGGTAAGGGTAAATCATTGTTTATAGCGTCGAATAACTCATTATGGCCGCCTCCATGATGGGATCCATGATTAGATCGTCTTGCCATGGACTCGGGAATCTCGTCGCACACAAAATTCGTGTCTAAAGAAGAATCGCTCTCGGAAACTGGTTCGGGTCTTGGTCTCGTTGGATGTGTGCGGTGGATGTCGTCGAAGAATGGTGCAAGATCGAGTTGTAGTGATCGTCTACCTTGCATAAACTCAACAAGACATAAACGCACCAAGCGGTAAAATCCAAACTAAGCACACGAAAGTGAATAAACGAAGAAAATAAAATGAAATAAATAAAAATCCTTGACTCCTTATTGTTGTCCCCAACAACGACGCCAAAATTCTGAACCAAACTTTTGTGCACCCCAATTAAATATATTTTAAATTAAAAACATGCAAGCTTGTCGCAAGAGTACGGGGGCGCTTGTAGGGTGGGAAGTTGACTCGAATCGTTTCTCAAGGACAACAAATTATCGAATCTCAGATAGTTGTTCAAAACCAAGTAGCCAAATAATATTTTTTTTTTGGGTTTTGTTTTGAATTTTCGATTAACAACTACTAATTTAAAATGAAAGACTTAAACTTAAATTCTAAAATAATTATTCTAAATTACCAACTGGATTAACCTAAATTATTTATCCTAAGTGACCAGCTGAAAATTAAATTTTATGATTAACCAAATTCAAGTTCTAAATTTAATTAACTAAAACCAAGATTAATTCACTAATTAAT
>BMAC01000293.1:665590-695368 GCA_014905375.1 Phtheirospermum japonicum | reverse complement strand
TAAGGGTTGGCGGTAACAGCTAGCGGTTAGGAGTGACCGCTAAGTGTACCGTTAACTTCAACGACAACAGTTCCAGAATCATAACCGTTATAGAATGTCTGACAGCTTCAATTCTTGCTACTTTTTCACCGGAAAGCTCGATCTCTGATTCTCGATCATCATACATCATCTTTTACGTGATGAACTATTCCGGTTACTTATCTATAAAGTGAAAAACCACAAATAATCACTTATTTGCATCAATCTAGATCAAAAAGCGGTAAAATAAGTTGGAAATACAAATTTACGAAATTAAGCTCAATCTACCAAAACTTATACCGAAATAATAAGAAATATAAACTAAAAATACTAATAAAAATAGTTACAAATACGTGTTAATCATTGACCAACAATATCTCGGCCTTCAACTACTAGAGCATTATACTCTTAGGCATCTGACCGTAAAAAGACTAGATTTAGTACCAGACCGATGATTTGGATGATACTCCCCAAGTTTCAAACTAACCAAGCTTGCCTTGTGCTATAAATAAACATTAACCTAACTCAGTGCCTGTATATTTAGAATGTGAATGTAATTTCTATAGAACCGAGCTAAAAAAATAAAGCGATCCTAGACCATGATACCATTTGGTCTGGGTTAAATAAGCTTACTTTTTCTAAGCCTTACAAGTTTTAAGCCTAATTAGGGTAGTAAATGTGTCAAGCTACTCGCTAGCAGCTCGGCTTGAGCTCAACTCGATTCTAAACCGAGTTAGGCTCGAACTTCATTTTCATTGGCTCGAGCTAATAGTGTGTGTGTGTATATTTTTTTTAATAAAACAAAAACAATCTCAAGCTTGAGTTTGAATCAAGCTCACGAGCCGAGCTCTTATAAATTTTCGAGCTCGAGCTCAGCTCATTCACAACCCTAATTCAACCCAACCCATCCTAGCCTATCATTGAATCACTATATTTTGCCACATTAATTCCACTATGTACCATTGTTATATTATGAATGCTGCATCATTTAATCTGTAATTAATCTCTCTCTCTCTCTCTCTCTCTCTCTCTATCTATCTATCTATCTATCTATATACTAGTTTAATACCCGTGTATTACACGAGATTTATAAAAAATAAAATATAAAAAATATTTGTGAAAATTATAAAGTTTTAAATTTAAAATAAAAAATTGAAAGAATGTGTATATTAAACCGTGCCATGTTCAATTGATTAATTATTATAATTATTGATTATATTTTATTTTAATGTTCAGATTAAATTCATTAATAATTATATTTGCATACTTATAAAAATTCAAAAGATGTCACATTTTCAATCCTTCTTTATTCTATATTAATTAGTTATTATTAGTTCATTTTATATTTTTATGTTTAAATTTATTTTGTTAGTAATTATAGTTACATACTTTGAAAAATTCAAAAGGTGTCATACTCTCAAGCCTTCTCTCATTGTGCCATTGTCTAATAAATATTAATTAATTATTATTATATAATTTTATTTTCTTATATTTAGATTGAGCTCATTACTAATATTTAGTTACATACTCCAATTATTGCAAATATATCATAATTTACCTATACAGATTATTTAAAATTTCAAAACTACATTATTGCAACTTTTATTATAAATACAATGTATTAATTATATTCATATATAAGTTTTTTTATAATTAAAATTATTTCATATGTAATTTATATTTTAATTAAAATAATTAATCAAGATTTTTTCTACTAATTATATATGACTTATTTATATTTTTATATTAGGAGTATAAAAGAAAGTTATTGAATTAGACAAAATATTATAAAAGAAAACTATAAAGTTTTAAATTAGGCTTGATATAGTAAAAGAAAAATATTAAATTAGGTATATATTAGGCTCGGATGACACATAAGCAAACGAAGAACCAAGATTTTTTATTATCCAAGCGAAACATATGAAGCAAACACATAAATTAGGAGAATTTTGTATTAATATATACTTGTTTAACACCCGTGTATTACACGGAACTTATCAAAAGATAAATATAAAAAATATTTATGATAATTACTGGATTTTAAATCTAAAATAAAAAATTAAAATAATTATTCCCAACCCGTACCTTGTACATGTCTAACCTATTATTAATTATTATAAATATTAAATAATTTTTTATTTGATATTTAAATTAAATTCATTAAATCTTAGTTACATACTTACAAAAATTCAAAAATCGTCATTCTAAACTCGTGTCTAATATCTATTTTATTAATTATTATTATTATTATTAAATTATTTTATATATTAATGTTTAGAATAAATTTGTTAATAATTATTAGTTACATACTTTTAGATATTTAAAAGATATCATACTCTCAACCCGTGTCGCATTGTACTGGTGTTTAATCAATGTTTATTAATCATTATAATTTAATATTTTTATATTTAGATCGAATACATTGCTAATATTTAGTTACATACTTATATTATTGTAAATAACTCATACTTTACCAATATAGAATATTTGAAACTCCAAAAATAAAATTATTTTAAGTTATATTATCAATAAAATTTATTTAATTATTTTCATAATAAAGTTTTTTTAATTAAAATTATTTCATATGTAGTTTTTTTTTTAATTAAAATAACTAATTTAGATCTTATCTACTAATTATATATGATTTATTTCTATTTTTATATTAGAAGAATCAAAAGAAAGTATTGAATAAGGAAAAATATAATAAAGAAAATTAAAGTAGGTAAGATACAATAAAAACAAAAGTATTAAATTAGGTAAATATTAAGTTCGAATAACACATATGCAAACAAAGCACCATAATTTTTTATTTGTCAAACGAATCATAAGAAGCAAACACATAAGTTAGAAAGATTTTGCATTAATATATATATATATATATATATATATATATATATATATATATATATAACTTTCTCTTTCTCCATATATCTATCCATCTATATAAAACTTGCAGTCTTAGCATAGTCTATCGTGGTTTGGGCGGGAAAGGTTTTAATCCATTTTGGGAAATAACAAGTTTGCATGCTGAAAGTTATAGATGATTTGGAATTTTTCTATTTTATCTTGGAACTCAATTTATTATATTCCCACTAATTTAATCGTCATGAAATCCTCTTATTATCTGCTATCTTTTTTAGTCTACTTTAAATGTTTGCTGAGAATCGAACTCCAATATACTTAGTTTTTAATTTTCCAATTTTTGAATCCAAAATTAAGGATAGAGAGAGAGAGAGAGAGAGAGAGAGAGAGAGAGAGAGAGAGAGAGAGAGAGAGAGTGGGTTCAAATAGAATATGTCATTATATGCGAACCTGCGAACTATTACTTTTATTATATACCAGCAGTGCTTTAATTATATAATCACAATGCTTTAATAATATTTTCAGTTATATACACTAGTAGTGCTTTTACTAGACAATCCTATTGCTTTAATCAAATAAGGAAATACACAAAAAATCTGATATATATCCATTTAATTAGATGGCCTACAATTGGCCCTATGTTCACATATAATCATATAATGACATGGTTCTCATTTGAACCTAATCAATATATATATATATATATATATATATATATATATATATATATATATATATATCTATATATATATCACCTATTACTATACGAAAAGATCCTTAACTTCGTGTCTACCTAGGAAACTTTGAATTGACGTATAATTTTCTGGTGGTTTGAATGCTTACTTGACGAATTTTGTAGGTTCGAAAACTTATTAAAATATAGCAATTCTAAAATATACCTAATTCAATATTCAAAAACACGCTCCAATTGTAATAAGATGATGGGAATATACTTAGATGCCTTTAGGTTTACACAGTGTGTGATGTTCTAGATCCTTTTTAGCTCACTAATAAATAATATGTGATTATTATATCTGTAAGCTTAATCAATGAAATTATACATGTTAGTATTCTTCCGTACAGCTACTTTCTTTGTTTGCTAGTTTGTTATGGTTCTACACAACTTTCTTCATCTAATCTAATACACATCAATGCACGATTTGATTCTAGATTAAGTTAATCATCTTTATGCAATACTCGTCAATACTTCGCTTCACGGATATAAATATGTACTAATTGAGACTCACTAGTCAAGCATCTGAGCTCCTTTTCTTTTAAATATATGTGCTCGTTATATTTCACTCTATCAAATCTTTCATCTATAGTTTGCCTGAATAAACATATGAACTGAAGGACTTGAAATTAAGAATCTCAAATTCCTAATAATAAACCTGTGGAGGTTGTTTGTTTCAAATTCTCGTTAGTTGTTTTTTGAGTTATTTGAAAGGTTATAATTTAAGGTGGAGTCATTCAAAATCCATTGCTCATATCTCCTCGGTGAAATCTGAATTCATATATAGTCACATAGAATATCAAACTACGTTCCTAACTTGTCAAATTTATTAAAAAATATCCATTTATATCATATTCGTGCCAAATTACTAAATGTGGCGGGATTTGGTATTTTCATATTATTTCTACTTTAATTTTAAATGTTAAAAAGATTAAAAGAGAGAGAGAGAGAATTGTGATTTGTCCATTTCGACCTCTCTTGGGCTAAACTGAAAAGTTTGAGACTAAGTTGTAAAGTCAACAATTCAATTTTGTTCTTGGGTTAATTTTGTTAATCTTCCTCTAATTAAAAAATAAATAAAAATCTTATAGTGGATTTTTTCTCTGTTGTCCACGATTTTATTCTTTCAACTCGTACCATACAAATCTTCGAAACTTGTAAAAAGAGAAGCAATTGTCTAAGATTGGCTCAATTTTCAATTCTTTTCAATTTTTTTGCTCTCGAATTTTCAAAACTTGAAAAAAGAAAAGATTGTCTCAAATTTTAGTTCTTTTCAATTTCTTTTGGTCTTGATTTTTCATGACTTGTGAAAAGAAAGCAATCACCTCAAAATTTCAATTATTTTCAATTCTTTTATGTTCGTCGTCTCAGATACACGAATTGTGTTTCGAAAAATAAATAAATAGGAAATCACGACTGAAATAGCAATCAAGACGAAGAAAACAAAGGCTTGGGAACTGCCAAGTTCTGCGCGAGTCGTGAGACTCTGCTGAAGGGTTTTCTTTGTTGGAGAAGATGACAAAGGCTTTGTGTTGGGCTCGGATTTTTTCTTTTTACTGAACTTAGCCGACAAATTCGGTATCATTTTGGGGTGGAGGATAATAGAGATAATATAAAGCGACCTGATAAATTCAGATCGCCTGATCATATAAAGATTGGCGACCCAAAGATGAGTGTAATGTCAGGTCGCAAGATTGTCGACCATTCAGGTCGTACGAGAGGTCGCCAAGAGGTCATACATAAACCTAGTAATGTTTCTCATCAGAGGACGAGCTACACTACGTCAGCTGATGATGTCAACCCTAATCCAATACATCCAACTCAATACAGCTGTCAGATTGTACTGTAGCAATAGTGACCACATATTCTAGGTAGACGTTGCAGAGTGTACTGTAGGATTTCTAGCTACATTTGGACTTCATGTTACTATAAATATCTGTGAACATTCTCAGATGTAATCATTAATAAAATGATGGATTGGATACTTAGAAAAAGTGAACACTAAATCTTTCACCAAATATGCGTTCCTTACTTTCTTTCATGGTATCAGAGCAGGTTTTTGCCTGACTCTGAATATCTCTTCCCTCTTTATTCTTCTCTCCTCTTCTTATCTCTCATGGAGGGTAACACCACTCCATCACATGAGGCTCAGGAGAGCTCTCATTCAATTACCCAGAATAACACTCTATCTTCACAAAATTCAAACTCAGCTATTCAGCTCCAAAATCAGCTTATCTCGATCAAGTTAAATGATTCAAATTACATGCTTTGGAAATGAAAGTCTGCACAGCCGTCAGAGGATACGATCTGGAAGGCTACCTCGATGGAGAAATCAGACCTCCATCCCAGATTACTGAAGGATCTATAAACCATGAATTTATACTCTGGGTTAGGCAAGATCGGTTGTTAGCATCCTTGCTTCTCTCTTCTCTTTCTGAAGATCTACTCACCATGATGGTTGGCCTTGCATCTTCAAGAGAAATATGGCAAACTTTAGAGGCTAACTTCTCCAGTCAAACTACAGCAAAAAAAAATACAGTACAAGATGCAGCTTTCCTCTTTTAACCATGAGCATTAAGGATTATTTCAACAAAGTAAAGACCTGCTGCGACATGCTAGCTTCTGCTGGCCAACCCATTTCTGAAGAAGATCAATCAATGCATGTCCTTACTGGGCTTGGAGGAGATTTTGACCCGGTTGTGGTAGCATCTACAGCTAGGATTGACTCTCTCACTCTCAGAAATACTCTGCCTATGTTACTAAGTTATGAGACCTGACTGGAAGCTGAAAATTCATCAAATCTCATCAATACAGAAGGATCAAGCCCTACTGTCAACTTCACTAATCAGTTATCTGGTCAGAGAAGAGAAACCTGGACTGATGCAGGAGCCAACAGAGGAAGATGTTGCCACCCTGGAAGAGGTGCCAGAGGAAGGAATAACAACAACATAGGAAGAGGTGAAGAGGTTTCAGACCAGGAAACAAGTCACCTTGTCAAATTTCTGGTTACTCTAACCACTCTGCTGACAAGTGCTATTACAGATTTGATGCTGCCTACACTACACCTTCCAATAATACTCAGAATAGCTCAAACACTTCTGCGACCTCCTACTCAGCCTATCCAGTCACTCAGTCCATTGATCTCTCTGCCCTGTCACTAATATCTGATTCAGGTAGTGATGCTAGCTGGTATGCAGATTCAGGAGCCTCTCATCACGTCACCAATGACCTCGCCAATCCCAACATTGCCTCAGAATCTCAAGGGAACAACAAGGTTTAAGTTGGAAATGGATCAGGTTTGTGTATTTCTCATATTGGTAATTCTCAATTCAAATCCAGCAACAAATCCTTTTTACTCAAAAAACTGCTTCATGTTCCGCACATAACTAAAAACTTCATTAGTGTTTCTCAATTTGCTCAAGATAACTCTGTTTACTTTGAATTTCATCCTACTTCTTGTTGTGTTAAGGATCAGGTTATCCATCAAACCCTTCTCATAGGATCTCTTAGGAATGGCCTCTACAAATTTGACATACAACAGGCCAACAATCCTGGTATTAATTCCTACCATGCGCCTGTTTCTCTTAGAAGTCAAGCCCCGAGTACCTTCATCACTGAGCTCGGCAATAATAATGCGGATGTAGATTTATAGTTATGGCATCTTAGACTAGGTCATCCTGCCAATAATGTACTACATAGAGTTCTTAAAGACTGTAATCTCTCATTTTCAAATAATAAAATCACCTTTTCTACTTGTTGTGCTTGTCTTCAGGGTAAAAGCCATAAGCTACCATTTTCTCTCTCACAAACCGAATATACAAGACCCTTTGAGCTCATACATACAGATGTTTGGGGCCCTGCTCCTATAAAATCCACTAACGGATTCTCTTGCTATGTTACCTTTGTTGATCATTGTACTAGATATACTTGGGTCTATTTGCTAAAACACAAATCTGATGTGGTCAATGCTTTCACTCACTTACAGAACCTCATCCTTACTCAGTTTCAATCTAAAATAATGTCGGTACAAAGTGATGGAGGGGGAGAATTCATAGCTCTCACAAAACTGTTTCACTCCTCTGGGATACTTCACAAAATCTCTTTTCCCTACACCCCTGAACAAAATGGTCTTGCAGAAAGAAAGCATAGATACATTGTTGAAAAGGGTCTTTCTCTCCCCTCTCACTCTCATTTACCTATCAAATATTGAGATGATGCCTTTACCACTGCAGTCTACCTCATCAACATACTACCCTCCCAAACCACTCAGTATAAAAGTCCTCATCAACTCTTACTAAATCAAAATCCCAACTATACTCATATTAAACCCTTTGGGTGTCTCTATTACCCTCACCTTAGGCCTTCCAATAAAAACAAACTCCGGTTCAGGTCGCAACCCATTACTTTCCTTGGTTTCAGTGAACACTATAAGGGATTCAAAGTCTTACTGCCAGATAGCAAGGTCATAATCACCAGACATGTGATCTTTGATGAGCCCAAATCTCCCTTTTCCAAAAAATCTGGACCTCACTCCTACTCTAATATGCAACCATCTATACTTAGTCCACCTCCTCTTATAATACTTCCCCAAGCTACCGCACCACAACCACATGCGACCTGCACCACAATCGCCAGCGACCTCACCACAACCTCACAATCAACCATCTATACTTGGTCCACCTCCTCTTCTACCATTTCCCCAGGCAGCAACCACTCCACTTTTATCCGCGACCTCACCATAACCTCCCATGACCCATCACTTCAGTCCTACTCATCATCCAATCTCACTACCATGCGGTCAATCAAGTCCCTCTACTATTCCTCTTACTGTTGAATTACCAATTATGAGTTCTCCACCTACTTCTCTTTTCCTTCTGGGCCAGGTACTAACCCCTTTTCAGGTAAACACCACATGATAACAAGAGTTAAAGCAGAAATTTACAAGCCCAAGGTGCTCATCACGCAGCTCCTTGATTTCAGGGAGCCCTCCTCCTATGTTAAGGCTTTAACACATCCTAGGTGGAAAGCAGCTAGTGTGAAGAGTATGCGGCTCTCATTAAGAATCAGACATGGTCTCTCTTTGAGTTACCTCCAGGCAAGGCTTTGATTGGTTGCAAGTGGGTCTCGTTACCAGAAATTTGCTTAGTGTGTCTCAGTTTGCTAAGGATAATAATGTGTTCTTTGAGTTTCACCCTTTCTTATGTCTTGTGAAGGATCAAGCAACAAAATCTGTGTTGCTTCAAGGGAATCTCAGTAATGGACTCTACAAATTCAGACATTCTCTTAAGATAGCTCATCAAGAACATCATTCTCCTATTCCTTCCTGTTTTCAATCAAGTGTCAATTCTGCTGAGCTCACAAATAAATTAGGATTGAGTCTTTGGCATTCTAGGCTTGGCCCTTCCTATGATATTGTAAAGAGAGCCTTGACACATTGTAATTTGTCTTTTCTTGATTATAGTGAGAATGATTTCCTGTGTTCCGATTGTATGAGTTCAAAATGCAAAAACTCCCTTTCAATGATTCTCGGCCGCATAATTATCAAATTCTTGACTTAATCCACAGTGATCTTTGGGGTCCTTCACCTGTTGTGTCTTACAATGGTTTCAGATATTATGTGAGCTTTATAGATCAGGCCTCTAGGTTTACTTGGTTCTATTTGCTAAAAATCTAAGGCTGAGACCAAATCAACTTTTCTGGATCAGTTTGGTATAACACACAAAGTTTCATGCCCCTACACACCTGAGCAAAATGGAATGGTAGAAAGAAAGCATAGACATATAGTTCAAGTAGCTCTTTCACTCATATCTCAATCTAATCTCCCTTTTAGATATTAAAATGAGGCTTTTAGCTCTACAGTCTATCTTATCAACAAAACACCTAGCAAACTACTCAAATACAAGTCACCGTTTGAGATAACTACTCAAACACAACCAGATTACACTTTACTCAGGAGTTTTGGATGCTTATGCTATCCCCTCCTCAAACCTTACTCCACTCACAAATTTCAGCCCAGGAGTCCCCTTCCACATTTATTGGATATAGCCCTGTTCACAAAGGATATAAAGTACTTTTACCCTCAAATAAGATTATTGTCACCAGACATGTCTGTTTCAAGAAAACATGTTCCCTTTCAAGAAGGAGCCCTCAGTTACCATGACCTACATGAACCAAGCCTTTCATCATGCACCCTTACTTAAGATTGATCAAGACAATTCAGCTTCCAATCAATCTAAAAATACTATTTAATTACACACCTGTGCATTCTTCTTCTACAGCCTCTTCCCATGACATACCTGATCACACATATAACTCACCTATAACATAGTCCTCTCTTGCGCACAGCTCAACCAATCACACACCTTCATATACTTCATCCATTCCAATTGGTCATATAACTATAAATTTACCTATTGAGCATAATGATATACCTGTTGCTACTAACCTTGATGTGCAGCCTGTTACAAGCACTCATCCCATGCAGACCATGTCCAAATCAGGAATTCACAAGCCAAAAACCTATGTAGATGATGTAAAATATGAGAATGTTGAGCCTAAGACATCAGAAAAGGCAATTCAAATTCCTGTCTGGAAATATACAATGGCAGCAGAATATGAAGCTCTCTCAAGGAACAATACTTAGACACTTGTGCAACCTCCCCCTAACAGAAAGATCATTGGTTCTAGATGGTTTTTAAAGGTAAAGAGAAACACAGATGGTTTAATCTCTAGATATAAGGCCAGACTCATTGCAAAAGGTTACGCACAATGTCGTGGGTTGGATTACATAGACACTTACATCTCAGTTGTGAAACCAACCCTTATTAGAACTGTTTAGTCACTTACACTCACTAAAGGATGGCCTATAAGACAAATTGATGTGGATAATGCTTTTCTCCATGGAGACATTGATACAGACATTTATATGGAGCAAATTTTTGGCTTTGTGAAACATGATACACAAGAGCTTGTTTGCAAACTGAATAAGGCTCTTTATGGATTGAAGCAAGCCTCAAGGGCATCGTCTAGTAAATTTGGGAATGTCTTAATCTCATTGGGATTCTTTTCTTCAAAATATGACACATCTCTCTATATCAAACACACTCAGAACTCATGCTAATTATTCTGGTTTATGTTGATGACATCATCCTGACATGGAGAAATCAATTAGAGATCCAAGACCTCATTCAAGTGTTGAACAATCATTTAGGTGCGCTACATTATTTCTTTGGAATTGAAGTATGCCATGATTTTAGTGGACTCACTTTAAATCAGAGAAAGTACATTGAAGAGATACTTGATAGAGCAGGTATGAAGGGGGCAAAAGGTGTAACTTCTCCTATGATTTCAAACCTCACTCTATCAAGATTTTCTGGACTGCCAATTGAGAATCCTAGCTTCTATAGACAAATTGTTGGAGCATTACAGTATGCCACTTTGACCAGACTTGACATTAGTTTTGCAGTGAACAAAGTAAGTCAATATATGAAAAATCCACTTGATACTCATTAGAGAGAAGTCAAAAGGATCATAATGTATCTTAGTGGCTCTAAGGATTTTGGCTTGAGAATCAGCCCTTGTAAAAATTTCAACACAACGGTTTATGCAGATGCAGATTGGGCCTCAGATGTTGATGAAAGAAGATCAACTTCAGGTGTTTGTGTGTTCACAGGAATTAACCTGATATCATGGAAAGCAAAGAAGCAACCTACAGTTGCCATATCATCAACAAAATCTGAATACAGGAGCTTAGCTATTACAGTTTGTGAGATTATGTAGATAAATCATTGCTACATGAGTTGAAAATAAATGGTCCTAATCCTGGAATGGTTTGGATGGACAATTGGGGCAATATCCTTAGCTGGAAATCCCATAAATAATGAGAGAGTTAAACACTTTGAGTTTGACTTGCATTTCATCAGAGAAAAGGTTATTATGGGCTTGGTTAAGGTGCAGCATGTGCAAATAGCAGATATCATGACCAAACTTCTAACACCAAACTTCTAACAGGCCAGTTACTGCAGGCTTAGAACTGTTATGCCTAAGCACAACATAGAATTGAGGGGACATATTGAGAATAAAGCTGAGCTGAGGTAGCGAGTTGAGGTCGCTGCTGGTCGCGAGCTAAGGATGAGATCGCTAAGGTCACAAACAAAGGTTGCTAAGGTCATTGAGAATAAGATAAGGTCACTAAGCCGAGGTCGCGAACTGAGATCGCTAAAGTTAGATGCTTAGGTTACTGTCAAGCTGACTGAAAGAGAAGAGACAAACAAAGAAGAAGACCAAGAAGGATACCTATGCAAGAAGACAAACTTACTGTGGGGTTATATTCAGTGTACGACGTGGCATTATGGTCTAGCTACACCAACAGGCCCATGTAACCTTAGTTTCTAGATCATTCTATCTTATAGTATATATGCGAGCTCATGCATTGGTTGTAAACAAGAAAATAAGCAATAAAAATCATCTTCCTCATATTTATGTTAAATATGCAGTTAGGGTTTATTTCTTTACAAGTACAACATACCTGATTTATTAAAATGTACTGCAACTGAATAAGATAACATGAAACTTACATTACCAACGTCATCAACACACCTAACTAGTTAAAAGTCCCTAAAACATTACCCTAACCCTACGTTGTAACAAAGTCTTGGAGTTTCGTTGGAACTCACGTTAATGCATGTTTAAGTCTAAGGTTTGAGTTTCACCCATTCATAACGCCCTTTCAGTGGTTTCTCATTCACAGGATCAAAGTTGTACCTATATCGAATTAGAAGCAATGTGAGAAATTGATGTTAGTAAGTGGTCAAGTACGTTCACAAAACTAATAATGTATAAATATGCAAGATGTTTGAATTCTTACTTTTCAATGAATCTTTCAATATTCTTCTTCTCTTGTATGGCGAAGAACTCATCGATCTTTTTAGCACCCAGCATTCTCGGATCCCAATCTTGTGATATCTGCAGCATTCTTCGTACATTTTGCACTTTCTTTATGGGATTGACATTGGTTGCGGCCTTGTTGCTTGACGTAGGAGTTTTGACTATGTTCGGACCCGAGCCATCAATCAAGCTACTAGGTGTGCGTTCCCTAGTATTTCTGCAATACACAACTTTTGTCAATTTAATTCACAAGCAATGCAAGAAAAATGGAATCTTATATTGAAATTCAAGGTTTATAAAACAACTTCAACCAGGAAAAATATTTACATCATATAAAGAAAATATGGTAGCTAGCTAGGCGGTAATTTACGTTAGAAGTTTTATTTTTTACCAATATTCCTTGATCAACTAGCCATGATTTAAATGAGCACATACGTATAAATCAGTCATTATTACGTTGGTGTATAATATATCGTACACTCAAAAATAAATATTTAATACAATGGAAATGTATATTTGTACTATAGATTGTACACCTGTTACATATGTGTTCATCTCAATTATGAAAATTGTATAATTTTTATCATTTTTAAATTGATACTTATCATACACACACACACACACATTTATAAAAATAAAAATTGATATTTATAATAATGAAGATAAACATTTAATACAATGAAAATGTACATTTGTATGATTGACAGTACATCTGTTACGCACATGTTCTTCTCAATAATGAAAAATTGTACATTTATCATGTTGAGATTGACACATACACACACACATTTATGAGAACAAAGATTATTGATATTTATAAATAATAGAGATAAATATTTAATATAATGAAGATGCATATTTCTACAATTCACTGTACATCTATTATGAACGTTCTCATCTTAATTATGAAAAATTATACATTTATCACTATGAGATTGATATTATATATTGTGTGTGTATATATTTATATATACATATACATACATACATATATATATATATATATATATATATATATATATATATATTAGAATGAAAATTGAATTTATAATAATGAATATATAAACTTTTATCAAAATTGAAATTAAAATTGGATATTTTTATTACAATGAATATGACATTTTATAAAAATGTATATTTTTATAAATGAACATTTATCACGATAAAATAAAAAATTTATCACAAAAACATAAAATTTATTATGACAAAAATAAACATTCATCTTATTATCTTCCACCCAAATGTATAGAATAACATATATACAATTGTAACTAATAATTTTCTGTATAAACCCACTAAAGCTCTGTTTAAAGGCTTTAAAGTTGCACAAACAAAGGTCATGTGTAAGCACGCAACGAAAACTAAAGAGTGGCTGTCAAAAGAAATAATTAAATAAAAAAATAAAAATGAAAGAGTTAATAACATCAACTTCACCTTTACTTTTTCAAAAAAATTATTTTTTCTCTCAACATAGTTTAATTGTCCATACCATATGATGAAGAGGACATTATGAAAACTAGCCATAGATTTAAAATGAAATAAAATAACTTTTAGCTATTCCTTCTTTCCTTTTAATTTCTTGTTGTTTTCCTTACACTAAATATACATGATTGGAGATCTATCCATTATCAATACAAATAGAAAAAGAATCTCAAGAGAAAAATTTTAGATAAATTTTATTAATTATATGAAAATATCCCAGATTCACTAATGATTAAATAGAGAAAAAGATAAACGTGTCGAAAATGATAGCAATATTCATCAATTATCAAGCAAAACAAAATGTCACCTTTCTTTGTTTTCAAGTTGAAGCTCATTGTCTCCAACTGAACCATCCTCAATCTCGCCATAGTCGTCTTTTTTGTTCTTCTTCGCTTTCTTCCTAAGAGGAGCTCTTCGTCTCTCCACCCGCCTACTCCTCAGCTGGAGGTAACATCCATCGTCACCTTTTGCAGTTATTATATCCACTTTGATTTTGGAAGCGGATATAAAGGATGAGGATTTCTTGAGGCCCATGGTTTTGGCCCTCGTACGTACACCGAGTGAAGCTTGTGCATTGGTTTTCACTTTTTTCATGCGCTTAACCATCTTTGTTTTCTTTTTCCTTCAAATGCTCTCTCACAATGATATCTCTCTTTTATTAAAAAAAAAATAAATGGTTTTTGGTTTTTGAGAGAGGGAATAAATTAAAGAAAGGGATTATGGTGTATAATCTTGAACCAGAACTCCATTTTATACTTAGAGTTGGAGGATTAGCTGACAAATGGGATATGATAATGTTTGAGAATCAAGGGATGCGGTTAACTCATATCGTCTCATGATAAATTCAATATATCATCTCGTTGCCTAATTAATACTATTAATTAGTAGTAGCAAACAAATGACTCATAATAATTAAACGAATTACAGGATTAATGATTATGAATAATCTGGTTGCTGAGATTTTGTTAAATATTGACTTTTAGTGGCTCTAGTTTTAATAATTCAATTAATTGTAATTACAAAATCTAACTAGATTTCAATAACAATATGTATGCAATGTGATTACGTTGACAAGCTTCGAGTATATTGTTATCTTAAAAGTGAAATATTTTGCATTACATATGTACTCGTTATAATAGAGAATAAAGTTTTCATATATAATGTCATTCCCTGTATTTGTATACATTTTGAATTTATAAACGTGTTGCAAAATTAGCGAGTGTTTGCTGACCGCGCATCGTTACGCGATATATTTAATAATTTTATTTTTCCTCGACTTTTCTCTATTATCTAGTAGAAGCGGTAAAAAAAGATCGATCCACAAGAAGTGTGAATTAATTTGTGATTATTTGTATTTAATTAAAATAATAAAAGAGGGTAAAAGATGGTGAACTAACTAATGAAAACTAAATAACTAAATAAAGAAAGAAAGAAAATCAAAGTAATTAATTTCAACCAAACGAAACACGTACAAGAAATTGATATGAAATTAATAATAATGAGAAAACTTCAGTTCAAGTTCAGTTTCCGCTCTCGATCGATTCATCTAATCAATTGAAATATTATAACTCACTTTTCATATAAAACTATTAGCCCTAAATAGCAACAATCTGCTACTCGAATTTACCCTTACCGAATATTTAATCGAAACAAGCTTTTCGATCAAACCTAATTAATGGACAATCTAGAATAAGCTCTCTAGATTTAATCCAACAAAAGCATTAGACGTTAGGCAAATAGGCTAATCTCTAAGCAACAAACTCATAAGCTCAGTTTATTTAACTTATGTTGTGTTATCCCTAATACTGCACGACCATTAGTTGCTACAAGTGAAGTAGAAACGACAACAATTACGGATTGTAGCACTATTTCTAGCATTTGACATCTAACTCTAATGTAGGTGATCAATCTAAATTAAAAATTAAATAAACATGACAAGAAAATAGAATAACACAAACAATCTCATACAAAAAATGAAATAAATATTATGGTAATTAATTAGAACATAATCAATTGATAGGGTTCAACATCACAATGACCGGAATTAATTAACAATACTGCAGAATTGGATTTTAAAGGCATTTTTTTTTAGTATTTATGGCGATTTTGGAACCGCCCTTAAATCCACCGTCGTAAATTTTTACGGCGGTTGCCCTAAAATCGCCGTAGAAAGTGAGACTTTTTTACGGCGGTTTTTCTTGAACCGCCATAGAAAGTGATGCTTTTTACGGAGGTTTAAGAACCGCCGTAAAAAACGACGGTCGATTCTAGGACGGTTCCAAAAAAATCGCCGTAAAATCATCACTTTTCACAGCGGTTTTTGTGAAATACCTTCTAGAAAGTCTGTTTTCAAAACGGATATTTTACGGCGGTTCTTGAAAATACTTTCTCGAAAGTAGGAAAAAAATTTAAAAAAAAAAAAAGAAAGAAAGCAGGTGCACCTTTTCAAATCCACCGCAATAGCAATTATCATGACAACAAAAGACCAAAGAATCTTCTGATCTTATATGTACAACAAATAGAGTACAAAGAATGCCTTCTATTACACCATGAGATAAACATCAATTTTCACACGAACAACATTTATTCTCCTTTTATTCTTCTGTTTTTTACCGAATTAAGTCTACAGATTAAACATGACCTTGATAGCTATACCACCACGTGCACTCGTTTCGAAAGCACCTTCAATTTCCTTCTGAGAGAACCCAAACCTGTGGGTGATCAACGGCTTCACATCGATCTTTCCATTACTCACACATGGTGTTCATAGAATTATAAAGTAAATAACAAAATATTGGTTCTTGATGAATAGGAGAGGGAAAAGCCACGAGAACTGATGTTCACGTCTTGGTTTGCTACTGTGGCAATTAACTCCAACTTCATGCAAAAATTGCAGCTGATCTCAAGTTCTTCCAAAATTTGCGGTTCGGGTTCAAGAATGGCGGCTGCTTCCTTTTTTTCTTTCCAAAGATCCCTCTTTATTGATGGCCGCATCCTCCTATTTATAGAGGAGATCAACCGCCTTTGAGACCCAACAAAGGTGAGAAAAGGTAAGGCCCTTTCTGTTATCGGGTGTATCGCCAAGGTCAATCCACGAACCACACAACATTCCTCGACGCACCAATCGAGCAACAAAACACTGCAAAATAAATAAAAAATATGCAATTGATGCTTATCCATCCATGAGAATATAAACATGAGAAATAAATATAGATGACAATACGAAGTGCCTAAAATTATATTTATAAACGATTAATTACTACATAAGTTCTCACATATCAAACTCCCCCAAACTTAAACTATTGCTTGTCCCTAAGCAATTTAGAATTAAAGCTCAAAACACACATGGAAAGTAAAGCCAAGAAAGTTAAGTGGTGATTTGCTCAGGTTCTCAAACTTTCGGACTAGTAAATTACTCGAATCGCTCAAACGAACTCATTTGAACTCTAGACACCCTTATATTTCTAGAAATTGCATATATTTCATGTATCGACTAAAGTGACCCCAGTAGATTGGTAACCCATTTTCGTATGTGTCACATCAATGTACTATGGTGCCTCCTCGTTACTCGATGATTTGGATACTATCCATTGTTGGATGCGGTCAAATATATCGTCCCCCCGTTTATTAAAAATTTATTTTTTTATTGAGGCTTGCAGCTCCACACTACCGTTCTTGACTTGATAATTAGGACCAGGCGCTGAATAGGAGGACCGTATTAGTCAGGCATTCAATTTTTAGATCTTCACCTCTGGTGTATTAGAATGACAATTAGTATGCGCCGTTTGAGTGTATGCATACGTGCGTGAAATATCGGGCTGCTGGTTATGCCTCCATTGGAAAGCAGCCAAAGTATAAGTAAAACGCACTTGAGAAACCATGAATAAGTAGTTGTTTCAGCACCTCATTTTTTTTCTTTTTTCTTTTTTTAAATTTTTTTTCATTTCACTTTTCGACTACAACCCACCAGTATTCTCCAACCGGACTTGAATAACTTCTGTTTCAACTAACGAGATATTCTCACACAACCGCCAACTTCAAGGCCCCACACAAACTCGCATTGAGTACAGCAACCACAAGGACACCTCAACAACACAAACAATCTAGAACTGACGCCCCACAAATGAATCACAAAAGTACTAACATTCATGCTCTTGACCCCAAGATCAAATTGTGCCTAAAGACTTTAATCAAAACATAATTCGCCTAAGTAATGCAAGTAAGTAATATTAATATTATAAACCAACTCTCGAATCATCATCACAAATGCCACTGACTAGTCTATTATCCGGTCACCTAATAACAACATGCTACCCTCGTATCTTTTTAGTTTTTTTCTTCATTTTTTTTTCGTTTTTTAAATATTCCTAAAGTTTTAAAACTAAATATCATTCATCATCAGGAAACTCATCACGCATTATCACAGATTTCAACACCACAACCGGGTCTGGACAAACATGACGATCTTTCTTCAAAAAATAAGCCCAATCATCTAAATTCTCCAACCAAACCTTTCTCTCCCTTCAACATGAAGAAGTCTAGCTAGCTCCTGTTTCCAAACCTAGATGTTGCAGTATGCAAACTGTGAGGTAGAAATAAAAAATAAAATAATAAAATTAAAAAGTAAAATTGAAACACGAAAATAAGGTAAACATTGGGTTTCCTCCCAACAAGAGCTTTTTTTTAAAGTCGTTGGCTCGACTTCTTGCGTCCTTGTTTAAGTTGAATGTGCCACTTCCAACTCCATTCGTTCTTCATTAAATGTGCTAAACCCTTCATAATATGGCTTGAGTTGATGTCCATTCACCTTGAACGTTTTGCTCGTCTTAGGGCTATAAATCTCCACTGCGCTATGAGGGAATACCTGAGTGATGAGAAATGGCCCAACCCATCGGGAGCGCAACTTCCTTGGAAACAACTTAAGGAGAGAATGAAAAAGTAGCACTTTCTCGCCCTCGAAAAAATGTTTTCTTAAAGTTTTTAGATCATGGAAGGCCTTCGTCTTTTCTTTGTAGATCAAGGAGTTTTCAAATTCTTCATATCTAATCTCCTCTAGTTCTCACAGCTGAAACTTTTGATGTAACCCAGCTCCATCATAATCATAATTGCACCGCTGCACCGCCCAGAATGCCTTGTGGTGGAGTTCCACTGGTAAGTGGCATGGCTTCCCAAAAATGAGTCGGTATGGAGACATCCCACTTGGTGTCTTATAAGCTGTTATATACGCCCAAAGTGAGTATTTTAGTTTGATACTCCAATCCTTTTGGTTCGCATTAATGGTCTTCTCCAAGATAGATTTGATTTCTCGATTCGATGTCTCGGCCTGCCCACTCGTCTGTGGATGATACACTGTAGAAAGCCTATAGATGTCACCATATTTCCGAAGTAGTTCTTCCAATGTCTTGTTACAAAAATGAGTTTCGCGATCGCTTATCATTTCCCGAGGAGTTCCAAATCTTAAGAAGATTCTAGATTTAATAAAACACTAGTGCAGAAACCGCTTTCCAGAACGCCTGTTTCTTCAAATCAAGAACGCCCTGCTGAGGCGTTCTGTATGGAACTGTTCTTGAAAGTCTGACAATCTAGAACGCCCTGCTGAGGCGTTCTAGAATGTCAGAATTTCTAGAACAGTTATCAGAGACGTTCTAGAAAAAAATTTCAGTCGTTCTATAAAATCATTTTTACCGGTTTCCCCGTTCTAGAAAATAACTTTCCAGAATGTCTTTTTTTAAGACGTTTTGGAAAGTATACTTTCTAGAACGCCTAGAAAAACAGGTGTCGTCTCTACAAACAGGCATTCTGGAAAGTACTTTCCAGAACGTCTCTCAAAACGGGCGTTCTGGAAAGTATAGTTTCCAGAACGTCTCGAAAAACAAGCGTTCTGTAGAGTATAGTTTCCAGAACGTCACTAAAACAGGCATTTTGGAAAGTATACTTTCCAGAACGTCTAGAAAAACAGGCGTTCTGGAAAGTATAGTTTCCAGAACGTCTCTAAAAATAGGCGTTCTAGAATGATTGTTTTCTAGAACGGTTTTTTGATAACCGTTCTAGATTTTTACATTTCTGGGATTTCATTCCAGATTCATTTTTTCTTTTCTAGGCCTGCTCATATATCACAATTCTAGTACCTAATTAAATCACAAAACACATTTCATTTATATAATCCCAAGATCACCAACACATGTCATTAATAACAATAATACACAATCACCATAATACACAAAACACATTTCATTTATATAATCCCAAGATCACCAACACATGTCATTAATAACAATAATACACAATCACTATAATATGTCAATCCAAACATCATAATCCCAAGACCACCAACACATGTCATTAATAACAATAATACACAATCACCATAATATATCAATCCAAACAACACAAGTATCCAAATACACGATCACCAAGTCTTAAAATAGTAATCCACAAACGTCGATGAGTACCTATTTTGCTACCATTCAAGTTATCCACAAATAGTTTGTTTCTTACACTCCAAAATATTGCACCTACATTGCGATCAAGCAATGAACTCTAAGAAACACTCGACCCAACGTATACGTACATCATCAATTTTATCGTCTGAATAAGGTTGTTCCATATTGAGTGTCTGCAGGTCAATATGAAAATGCAAATGTAGCTAATGAAAAATGACGAAAAATAATAAGTTTTATAAATAATATTAATAAAATGATGAGAATAGGCTACGTTCATTTCTACACGATGGTGAAGACGATGGTGTGCGTTCATTATATTATATTATTGTAATAATTATTTAGCAATTATTAATTTATTATATTATTTTTGTGAATATTATTTACAGTAAAAGGAAAAACCTTAGCAACTTGTATTGAATAATGGAGCAAGTTGGGGGATTAGTAGAAAAGTCGTTAGTCCAGGAAAAACTGCAAGTCAATATTCTAATATTATTTGCTCCTTTTTCTTTTAAATTATTTATTATATATAATTCATTCATACCAAAGAGGTCACCACCTCATACAACGGTAGTGTGCTTCCAGTGCTGCATCTTCTTTAGCAAAACACAGATAAATAGAATAGATGAAAATAGTTTCGAAGTTACTGGAGTATTGAAAGCAAGCAGGTTGTCTTAGACAAAAGAAACTTAAATCAAGGAACATGTACAACCAAATTTTTAGGTTGTAATTAATGAAGAAATATTTACGTATGAATACAATTGAAGCATGACAATTACCTTTTCGAATGAATCAACGATGTCTAATCAGATGATCTCCAGCATATGCCTCATTACAAAAAATCCGCATGTGTCCGATGTCTTTCGTTGGTCCAAACACTAGAAAAAAAATAATTATGAATTATAATAAATTACTAATACACTCAACTTTAATTTACATAAATATCCTTCATGCACAATAAATTTATGGTAAATATCCAAGTGCAAATATGGTAAATAGATCAGGCAGATAGATCACAATAAATTTACCTTCGGATAAACCCAATGAGACTTCTTTAACTGGTGGGTGTGGATCCCCTTCATCATTTGGTATGCATTACATGCCCTATATATGGTATATAAAAATTATCAAGTAAAAAAAAAAGATACCACAAAATATAATTTTAAAAATCATATGTCTCAATCTTATCGCAAATCCTTTTTTTCGGCTTTTTCCCCTTGGAGCAGAACCAAGCCACACTATTATTTTTAGGACAAAGAACCATCAATTGCCAAGCAAGAAATTAAAAGCATAATAATTAATTAAACTAAATTAAACGAAAGGAAATCAAAAACTTAAACGATGAAGAATAACAGCGTCTTGATTGTAGAAAACTAGAATCTAAATTACCTAATAGCTAATCTACTTAATCTAAAAATTAGAAATTTTGAACTAAGAAATATGGAAGAAAGAAAATAAAGAACACCCTTGGGTTATTGAATCGAACTTTTTCGCGTTTAAAATAATGAAAAGCTCGTCCGCAAGAGAACGGAGCTATTGTAGGCGATAAGTTGACTCGAGTCGAATCACAAGGAAGACTAATCGGAAACTATCCCGGTGTTCGATTTTACGTACATTACTACAAAATTAAAAACTAGACTAAAATAAACTAAACACACGATCGAATAAAATTTGAGGTTTTCTAATATCTACGATCAATAAAATTAAAAGCTTTTAAAAACGATTTATAAAAGCGAGGGTCTAGTGTGCCGAAATCGTCTCCACAATCGGGGTTGTCAATACCGATGGTTCTAAACGACCCAAAGCACCCTAGAACAATAAATCTAGCTAACAAGCATGATCGTAATCAAATCATAAATGCAACACAAGTATGATCACAATCGATAATAAAACAAATACAAAACTAAATTAACATAATCATTCATCTAATCATACGAGAACTAACAACTAACTACTAAAGTAATAAAAATAAATTAACAACTAGGAAAAAAACGATAAAAGGGAAACGACTAAATTAACGAAACTAAAGTACATAACAACATCAAAGCGAAAGTTATTAAATCCAAATACATAAAGCAAATAAAAAGGTGCAGAAAAAACCTATAATCTAGAAAGCAGCAGCCATCCATCGATCTTTAGCGACGAGAAACGAACTCGAACGATGGACGACGTAGAAACTACGAACTATCTAACTCTAATTTTGCTTGAATTGAAAGGGTGGCATGAACCGAGGGTCCTCTGCATTGTTGTGACCTTTCCCCCTCATCCCAGCCATCGAAAAACGAAGAAGCCACCGATTTTATATAGAATTTCGAAAATAACCGCTCAAACTGCCGGAGCGTCGACGGTGCGTCAATCGACGCGAGACAGGCTGCACTCGTCGACCAGGCAGTGCGTCGACTGACGGGCCTAGGATCGACGCTTCAGAACCTTTGCGTCGACGGTGCGTCAGTCGACGCGAGCCAGGCTGCACGCGTCGACCAGGCAGTGCGTCGACTGACGGGCCTAGGATYGACGCTTCAGAACATTTGCGTCGACGGTGCGTCAGTCGATGCGGGCGTAGCGTCGACAGTGCGTCGACGGTGCGTCAGTCGATGCACCTGCATGGTTTCGGCTCGTCGCTCGTCCCGTTTTCCTCGTTTTGAGCTGAGATATTAACATTAAACAAAGTTAGATTATTTCATACAAAATAAAGTAAAAACACATTAAACACCATAAGAAACGAAAAATATAAAAAAGGGAGAAAAACGATAAAAAGATAAACTTAAAACACATAAAAGCACACAACATACGATGCAAAAACACACGAAAATCACATACAAATATGTACAAATCAGTCATCCCTAAGAGGTTCGAGAGTTGTGAGAGAGTTCTCGTGTGTGCTAGGCGTCGCCCCTTTTATAGAATTTGGTGGTTTCCTTTTCTATCACCAAATCCTTTTTCAAAGAGGTATCTTGATTTTATTTTCTTTTTTATTCCAAAGACTCCAATAATAACTCTTCTCTTCTAATCCTTCAAAGGAAAGGTCTTCTCCCCTTGACCAAGTCTTCCCAGTTGTTGTTAATATAGTAGGACCCTTTTTAAAACACGTTGGAGCCGGGCTTGCTCGTTTTCATGGTCGAAAGCTCTGATTTTACGAATTTACGATCGCATTGGGTAACCCAGTGTCGGCGGATGTACCCAGTGTCGGCAGGGGCGTGTCGGCAAAGCGTGTGGCGGACTTGGACACTGGGTAACCCAGACCCAGTGTCAGCCGTAACACTTCAAATCGAAGCTCGTTTTTGCTAAAACTTCACTCGTAGGCCCACCCTCGACTATCTCCAGGCCAAAACACTTTAAAATACCTAAATAAACATAAAATTAATTAATTATAATTAAAATATGATAAAATAAGTTGGAGATAAGAAAATACGAAAATATGCTCAATCTACCCGACTTATACCAAAAACAATAATAAAAACGAACTAAAATACTAACTAAAATCAAGACAAATCCGTGTTAATCAGTCGCCTGACATCAGGTCGCCACAAGATAGGACGTTGGAGCCATCACATGCATTCCCATGCACAGTTCCGTGGCGGAACCAGTCTCTTGAACCTTTGTCTTATTAGCTGTCACATATTATTCCGTTTACTTGTTTCGTTAAGTTATCTAGGGTTGTGCTTACCCTATTATGGCTTGAACATGTAGTTGTCATCCTATGTTTTATGTATTACGTCGCCCTATATAATGTGGAATGACACTTGTATTAAACATGTAATTAATACAGAATATTTCATTCAAGAGATATGTTGCTTTCAAGCTTAGAGTTTCCAACTTTTGGGTGCTCTTTTGCATGTGAAGACTGTACATTTCTTATTAGTAATATTTAAAACTATTACGAGTATTAGCAATGCATCTATATTGTGAAATATGCAATTATAACCCTCCCATGGAAATACATTTATTCTATAGTAATTTTGTTTCTCATTTAAGAAAATGAAGGCTCGTTCTGTACTAAATTAGGAGGCCACACAATTTACGAGGCAAATACTATCCGTTAGTGGGAAATTTTTATTTTTGATACATTATATTGACCACTTTCATGAAAAGGTACGTGATGTTGGTCAGCATCAAATTACATCTATTAAGTTGGCAAATTCATCAAATATAGTAAAAAAAAAGCCCAATCGGGCTTTGATGCTTACGTGGCATGATTATTTAATTTTTTTTATCATTTTCATTTAATTTTAAATATTAGATGAAGGCGAAGAATTATTTTTGCCCTTCCTTCCCATTTAGTTTGTTTTTTTCCTTTTTTTCTTTCTAAATATATCTTTCTTTTTATTTTATTTTTATGTAAAACTAAAAATATTTTTAATACAAGTACTATAGAAATATATCTGAAAACATATATAATATATTATGTACAACTTAATTAAATGTAAAATCAAAAAATAAATAAAAATATTATTTTTAAGATTAATAAAATCTTATAAACTAAACAAGCAAAAACTAATAAATAAATCTGGTTCATTATATATTAATAAATAAAAATTTACAAAATAAAAAATTTAGTTAAAAAAAAAAAAAAATGGTTTTAATATATTGTACATACACGACACTTAATAAGTAAATTGATATTATAGATAAATATTAGTTTCCTTGACCCTAATTGTAATAGAATTAAAAAAAAAAAAAAAGAACTGGTAGGATCAGCCGCCATGGAAGAAGCATCACAGAAATTAAACAATGGCAACATCTGAACATATTGTTCTTTTAATTATTAAAGCCAAGCATAAATAAGCCCAACAACTTGGCCCAAATACAAAGTTATAGGCATTTGGCTTTCTTCCCCAAAAATTTTCAGAAATGAAGCGGTGGCCTAACTCGCTTTTCAACACCGTCGGTCCTTCCTCCGGTGTTCTCGTCTTGTGCCGTCAAACGGCGCTCAGCAGAGGCAACGCGTGGACGAGGCCGCTGCTGCTCAGATCTGCCGGCGCCTCATCCTCCGACACCGCAACCACCTCCATATCTCAAACAACCCAGCCGAGGCAGCGTTCAGCCGCCACCTGGCTCGCTGGATCCTTGACGTCGTGTCATCCGGCCATTTTCTCCGCAGCAACAAGACAACAGCGGAGCTTGGCCGTCTTTTTCATCGGAAGCTTCATGAACCGACGCTCATCGGAGGAGCAACGATGGCACTAGCAATTGCTTGATCTGACCCGATCCACAATTCGCTACCTTCAGAATTAGGGAAGAGAAAGCCCGCCGCGCCTGGAGTGGAGCATGGCCTGCCGCTGCTGCGGTCGTCGCCGATAACCTCTGCCCGATAGCCAGTCACCGATTTTCAGCACGTCAGGCCGTCGACGGGGGAGAAATCGGCCGAATTTTTTTTTCCTGAAATTGGGGATGAAGAAACGGGATTAGTGGTAAAATTAGGGCTGAGAACGTCTCTTAATTTGAAGAATGAAAAGAAAGGAAAAAAGTTAAATGAAAAAGAAGGGCAAAAATGACTTTTCGCATGTATTTTATATTTAAAATTAAATAAAAAATGATAAAAAAAAATTAAATAATCATGCCATGTAAGTATCAAAGTTCGATTGGGTTTTTTTGTACCATATTTGATGAATTTGCCAACTTAATAAACGTAGTCTGATGCTGACCAATATCAAATACCTTTTTTAAAAAGTGGTCAATATAATGTACTAAAAATAAAATTTACCGGATTTATCAGTGATACAACTCTTTCGTTCAATGAGACAAAACATGCATTTACGTACCTTTTATAAAAAGTGGCCAATATAATGTACTAAAAATAAAATTTAGATTTGTCAGTGATACAACTCTTTCGTTCAATGAGACAAAACATGCATTCACGTACCTGTTGAGGAATTTATTCTTGGGATTAATTCCTTATTTAGTTGTTTGCCTTTCTTGGGAACAAAATAAGTTAGAAAACTAGATTTAGGAATATATTGTGTTTCCTAGTTTATGTACAAGACTTTAATTATTCCTAAATTGTGATTAAGATTTGTTTTTAGGTATTTACCAAGTTTAGGATTTTAGAATTATCTATTTAAGACAAAGAATCCTAAAGCTTGTGGACACAAATTTTAAGCACGGGATTTTGAGAGAAGGACAGCGCAAGACGACGTTAGATGCAAAGAAGAAGAACACGAAGAAGAAAATTACTTGGAGCCAACGATCGTAATAAACAAGATCTTTGAAGTTGCGTGACCGACGGAGAAAATCTTTCCATTCCGCCAACAAGTATTTAGTATCAAGTTTCTTGATATTTAGTTTTCATAATATTATTTTATATTTTGTATTGAACTTAAAAAGAGAGTAATATAGTTTTCGGGTTTGTACACCCAAGTTCACAAGTACTTTTACTTGTGAACTGAATTTGTTTAATCGTGTTCTCGTTTTTTAATTTCCGCTGCATATATTTTCTTTACTCTGGTCGATATTGTTAATTGATGTTGGTAACATTGATTAACAACATCGTGAATTTGAGGATTATTCTTATTTCCATAAACCTTCTAATTTTACAATTGGCATCTAGAGCGGGTTACTTAACCTTTTAAGTACTGATCCTTTTTTGTCTAGGTACTATGGATACTCCGAGGAAGAAGAGCATGGTTGCTACAGAGGATGTTAATGATTTCGAGTCAACTGAACCTGATCCATCCTTATTTACCAATGTTGTGTGGGACGACGACGTCCATGTTGGTATCCTTGAAACCAACATCGTGTGCCTGAATGTAGAAACAACTGATTATCAAGAGGAATACGAGCACCTAAGTGTTGACCACCAGAAATTGTTTGTCAGTTGGAGTAAACAGGTACTCAAGGCCAAAGATCTCGCAAAAGAAGTAGAGAAGCTAACCAAAGAAAAGRAGGATCAGCTTGACATTATTGTCCGATTGGAAACGTCTCTCACCAAGAAGGATGCTGAGCTAGAAAATGTGAAAACCGAGTTGAAGGAGGCCCAAGAAACCCTCACAAACCTCAACAAAGGCAAGACCAAGGTGGATGGGATTCTGGAATCGAGTATCCCGAATTGTTCAAAACACGGGATTGGATACGAGCATGTTCAAAAGCCAAATTCAAGTCAAAAGGTGAAGTCGACCAAACGCCACAAGAGAAGAAGAAGACAATACGTGTGCCATCAYTGTGGTGAACCAGGTCACATACGACCATACTGTTGGAAGCTTGTTGGCATGCAAACTCATTTTAAAAGGTCAAAGCTGACTGCTGAGTCCCATGTTGGTTCCCGTGTTACCAATATCAATACCAACACCAGGTTCAAACAAGTTTGGGTCAAGACAACCGATATCAAGTGCAACATGATCTGTACCTCCCTGAAATCCCACGTCCCTGGAGCCTGGTACTTCGACAGTGGATGCTCTAAGCACATGACCGGCTCGGAAGATCTCCTCTCGAATATTGTCAAGTTTCAAGGAGGAAAGATTAAGTATGGTGGAGGTGCAAATGGCCAAATCATTGGACAAGGAACCCTTCATGTACCTGGTATTGAAAAGCTTGAGAACGTGTTGCTAGTTAAAGGTTTAACGGCGAACTTGATAAGTATTAGCCAACTATGCGATGGTGGTTTCAATGTCAAGTTCACTCGTGAAAGATGCGAAGTTTATGACGAAGGAAATGCATGTATTCTCATTGGTCAGAGGACCTCAGATAATTGCTATCAAATCAATGGTGATGTGTTTTGCAAGATGTCTCAATTGAGTGATGTCGAGGTGTGGCATCAAAAGCTCGGACATGTCAATTACAAGATGATGGAAAGTTTGGTCAAAAAGGATGCTGTGATCGGACTACCTAAGCTCAACACAAAAAACATTCCAGTTTGTGAGGCATGCCAGAAAGGTAAGCAAGTTAGGGTGCCACATTAAATAGTACAAAGTCTCACTACCTCATATTGTTTCAAACTCCTTCATATGGACCTTTTGGGACCACTTGAAGTTGAGAGCCTTGGTGGTAAAAGGTATGTTCTTGTGCTTGTAGATGATTTTTCCCGCTTTACTTGGTTAGAGTTTTTAAAAGAAAAATCTGAGACTTTTAAAATATTTAAAAAACTTGTAAAAAGGTTGTGTGTGCAATTTGGTGTGAGCATTGGTAGGATTAGGTTTGATCATGGAAAAGAATTTGATAATGCATCATTTTCAAAATATTGTTACAAAGTTGGTATAACTTATGAATTTTCTTCACCCATCACCTCCCAACAAAATAAGATAGTCGAACGCAAAAATAGATCTCTTATAAAAATGTCTAGGACTATGCTTATTTCAAATGGGGTTACTAAACGTTTTTGGGCAGAAGCAATGATCACTGCATGCCATATAATTAATAGGGTGTATTTTAGAMCAGGRTCTTGTGTTACTCCCTRTGAATTATTGATGGATAAAAAGCCAAATTTGAGTGATTTTCATATTTTTAGGTGCATTTGTTATGTGCTAAATGATAGAAATCATCTTGCTTCAAAGAGTGATAAATGTRTTTTCATGGGATACTCTCGAAATAGTCATGCATATAGAGTGTTTAATCTTAGAACGTGTTGCATGATTGAGTCGGTTAACGTCAAGTTTGATGATTTGATGAGTGGTTTTAAACCTGCTGAGGAGGATGATCTGGTTTATGATCAAAATCCTCAAAATAATGTCACACTTCCTGTAGATGAAAGTGCAGGTATTAAAAATAGAGATGCAGGTGTGATTCGAGCTTTTGCGTGTGCCTACTTTAAAAATAATTGTCAGAAATTTAATAGCTCGCCCGCAAAATAACGGGATCGCGTGTAGGTTTGACAAGCTTAATCGAGTCGCCTCTCAAGGACTGACGTTCGGAATTTTTAATTTTTGTTTAATCACAATGTTTAACACGAGAACTTGTATAAATTTGGTTTTTGAAATTATTAACTATGAATCGAGAAGCAATATTAATTAACTTTAACTATTTACCTAAATTAATTAAACTAGACAACTAGCATGAATTGAACTATTACTACGAATATCAGGCATATGAAGTCTCAAGAACGAAATTAATTCTAAAATTTCCAAGCAATTGCATAGCATAAACTAATTAACTAAACATAAGCAATAAATGAACTAAGCATGAACAATCTCATCACCAAGTATGAACGAAGGTAAAACGCAGCAACTAATTTATTAAAAACGAAATCTAAGGTTCAAAGCTTCAGCGATTCAATGGTTCAAACGATTCTAATTATCAAACGGAAAGCAATAAATACTTAAAAACATAAATTAACTAAGAATTAATCTAAAAGAAATAACTAAAGTTTAGAGAACTTATTAATGTCTAAAAAGTGCTGAAAGATTGCTGTAGATACGGACTACGAAC
>BMAC01000293.1:636896-657916 GCA_014905375.1 Phtheirospermum japonicum | reverse complement strand
CTGTAGATACGGACTACGAACGGTTTGATCTTGGTCGATAAAATCGGAGCTTGAACGAACGTCTTCGTCTCGGTGCTTCGGATCTTGAATCTTCGACGTAGTTATTTAGTTTTTATTATTGTTTTAGGTATAAGTTGGATAAAATGAGCTTATTTTCGTATTTTCTTATCTCCAACTTATTTTATTATATTTTATTATAATTATTTAATTTTATGTTTAATTTAAGTGTTTTGAGGTATTTAGGTTTGGACGTAGTCAAGGTTGGGCCAACGATTGGAGTTTCGGCGAAAACGGGGCACGATTTGAAGAATTTAGAACTGTCAGACTTTCTATAACGGATTTTTACCTGTAACCGTTCTAGAAAGACCTGCCGAGCCATGCCGACGCAACATGCCAGCTCTGCCGACGCTGCCGAGCCACGCCAGGCGCCTGCCGAGACCCCCTGCCGAGTGCTGCCGACAGCTGCCGAGCGCTGCCGGGCGCTGTCGCGGCTGCGAGCGCTGCGCGCGCCGGGCGAGCTGCGCGAGTCGACGTCAGTCGACGTCATCGACGCAAGCTGACGCGAAGCGTCCAGTCGACGCAACGTCGACGCAACTTGCTGAAGCGTCGATGTCGACGCACCCAGTCGACGCACACCGCCCAGTCGACGCGCACGCCCAGGCAGCACCGACGCCGAGCACCAGCACGCGTCAGTCGACGCACCGTCGACGCGACGGCCCAGAATTCGTGATTTTTAGGGTTTCTTGTGCGCCAAGTCTTAAATAACTATATAAACCCTTCATACTTCGGTTTAAACAGACATCCACGACCCAAAACACCTACCTAGGGTTGAGAAACCTATTTTCAACACCCTACAACATATTTTCAAGATCTACGTCGAAGATTCAAGATCCGAAGCACCAAGACGAAGACGTTCGTTCAAGCTCCGAATTTCTCGACCAAGATCAACCGTTCGTAGTCCGTATCTACAGGTTAGCAATAAAAAGTAACATTGGATCAAGTCACTGAAATCATAAAGTGTTCTGTTTTAACCTTTTAGGTCATGATTTTTAGGCATCCCATAGGACATTCATACTTTGTGAAGATGCCATCTTGTTGTGCGTTCTGTTGTTTGTGCTCGTGTCTATCTTGAATTCTCTTAATCTTGTTTTGAATCTTGCTAACCGCGTGTTTCAGTGGTGTTATAATCAGAGGATTGGACAGGTAATAAGAGGTTAATTTGACGAGTGAAAAATTACTTTGCAAAGGCTTTGTTCAACTATGGTGATGGTTTATAAAAATTTAGCTCTATCTCGGTTTTAATTTGTAGTTGAGATTTGTGATTTTTATTCTCCAATTAAGAGATATTGGGCTATTTAAGCATAGAGATCGTGTGTCTTATTTTGAGAAAGAGTGGGGGAGTTATTATTATTATTTTTTTCTACTTTACTTTGTTCATCCCCTTCTTTTATCTATTGACAAAGTTAAGGTTTTTACTTTTCTTTCTCCAAATTTTACTGCCTACGACACTCAATTTTTTGTTTGTAGTTGTTTTCAATCTCTTGCAGGATATCGAATTCACTCAAAGAGAGAAAAGAAGAAGTCCAAATCTGCCGTGCCAGCTGATGTTGGTTCTGGTGTTGTGACACTGAAACCAACATCCCCCACAGACAATCCTGCTTCTCTTCCAATCTTCGATTCTGACAATGTTCCATCTGCCAGTGCACCGATGTCAATATTTGCCTCCGACCACTCTGCTAGCTCTGATGAGGCTTCGTCTCAAGCCGTCAAGATTGAAGACATGGAACCAATCTCCACGAGGTTCTTGGCGAGTGAAGCTGAAGAGCTGTTATTGGGATTTCAAAATCGAGGCTTGATTGCTGAGCGTCGAATCCCCTATAGGTGTTTTCGTGAAGCAGAACCTGATTACCTTCTTTAGGCACCAAGGCGCCTCTTCGAGTTGGTGCCATGTCTGATGTTGGTTCTGATATTCCCAACATCGGTACCAACATGGTTTATTTTTCTACTCCGTTTGTCCGAGCCCGAATTACCCTGTTTGATAACCAGGTTGCACAGCACCATGCGCTTCGGGACTCGTTTGTTGAAGTCCTTTTGCTTTCAGAACAAAAAGGGGGAGAAGAATGTAGAAGACGCTGCTGTGAATGTGATTAATGGTTACTTCATTTAGGGGGAGTTTCTAATTTAGGGAGAGTTTTTAGTCTTTTGATCATTTTCACGCGTCTTGGGTATTTTGTCCAAAAAGGCAAAAGGGGGAGATTGTTGAGGAATTTATTCTTGGGATTAATTTCTTATTTAGTTGTTTGCCTTTCTTGGGAACAAAATAAGTTAGGAAACTAAATTTAGGAATATATTGTGTTTTCTAGTTTATGTACAAGACTTTAATTATTCCTAAATTGTGATTAGGATTTATTTTTAGGTATTTACCAAGTTTAGGATTTTAGAATTGTCTATTTAAGACAAAGAATCCTAAAGCTTGTGGACACAAATTTTAAGCACGGGATTTTGAGAGAAGGACAGCGCAAGACGACGTTAGACGCAAAGAAGAAGAACACGAAAAAGAAAATTACTTGGAGCCAATGATCGTGATAAACAAGATTTTTGAAGTTGCGTGACCGACGGAGAAGATCTTGCCATTCCACCAACAAGTATTTAGTATCAAGTTTCTTGATATTTAGTTTTCATATATTACTTTAAATTTTGTATTGAACTTAAAAAGAGAGTAATATAGTTTTCTGGTTTGTACACCCAAGTTCACAAGTACTTTTACTTGTGAACTGAATTTGTTTAATCGTATTCTCGTTTTTTAATTTCCGCTGCATATATTTCCTTTACTCTGGTCGATATTGTTAACTGATGTTGGTAACATTGATTAACAACATCGTGAATTTGAGAATTATTCTTATTTCCATATACCTTCTAATTTTACAGTACCTTTTATAAAAAGTGGCCAATACAATGTACTTAAAAATAAAATTTACCCGATTTGTTGGTGATACAACTCTTTCGTTCAATGAGACAAAACATGCATTGTTGGACATAGCATAGTGCCGCTAGATAGTTAGCTAGTTGACTACGAATATCTAAATTTTCATTTTCATAAAAGTCAGCGTAGGTTTTGGTTCCATATTAAAGTTATTTGTTAATTATATACTCTACAAACTATATGCAAAAATAATGCAAATGCTTTTATTCGATATTTCTTGGTAATGCCATGCACTATCTTGTTTTCAAGATAATCTCATTTTTGCTCCAACCTTTTTTAATCTTTGATAACATGTGCAAGGGTGTCGCGAAAAAATATAAAGTAGTTCAATATCATTAAGTTGTAGCCGAAACTAAATGAAAGGAAAATGATTAAAGTTAATATTTGGAAAATTACTCTCGAGTTATACACAGTAACTTATGATTTTACCGTTGCGCACGTAACGATACATCAAAAAATATCCTTGAAACGTGTTTCACGATGGTCTAGATTTTGTATTTGTGCTGTTTATTGAATCGGATATTTGATTATTGACCTCTTTTCAAATGATGACACATTCTAAACATACGACATATATTTGAATTGCTGAATTATAATTCACATCGTAATAAATGATGATATACAACGTGACCCTCCAAAAATAATGACTTTAGATGATTGCACAACACATTGCGAGTTTATTAAAACTAACTTGATACTATCTTAGATTAAAGCAAAATGATGATGTTACAACCATACACACGTAATGTGGTATGAATATCACTATCAACATTTTTCATACGTGCAACCACAAATATCATGCATTCAAAATGTGAACCAATTTTGTATGATTTCATCCATATCTAAGTTAGAACAAAGTCTTTTGATTTACATTTTGTTCTACACTTCTACTAATATCTTAAGATTTTCTTTATTTAGAAATACTTATATCTTAAAGTTAGTTATTTGATCTCCTCGGAATTTACTAAAAATTAGTTGTCTTACGTTTATCCTTTTAAAAGTTATAAAGCATCTCCCATGGTTTGCTCAATTTATTAGATTTCATAAAGCAAATAAAGTATCCCAAAAATAAAAAGAACACATAACTCCCTCGTACAGAACTCTTGATGTACCAACAAGCAAAATAAGAAATCAAAGATTTATGCCTATTATATACCTACACTACTATGTTTCCTACATCATTAGGAACTATACTATTTATTAGTTTACCTTATTATAATTTATGCTATTATATTTGCAAATACATGTTATATTGAAAATAGCTAGTTTAAAAGGAAAATATTAAGTGTGATGTTGAGGAATTTATTTCTGTCAATAATTCTTATTTTGTTATTTATTTTTTTTGGGCACAAAATAAGTCAGAGAACTAGATTTTGGTCTTTATTTATTTTCTAGTTGATGTACAAGACTTTATTTGGTTTCCTATATTATGTTTAGGATTTGTTTTACTTGTTTACCAAGTTTAGGATTCTAGAATTGTCTATTTAAGATAAGATAATACTAAAGCTTGGGATTACTTGATGACACACGGATTTTTTAGAGAAGATGCAAGAAAGACAACGCACAGCAAGGAAAGAACACAAATACTACTTGGAGCCACTGTTCGAGATTAAGGTCTTCGAAGTTGTGTGACCAACGGAGGAGATCTTTCATTTAGGCGACAAATATTTAGTATCATGTTTTTGATACTTTAGTTTTCATATAATACTTCATATTTTTGTATTGATCGTGAACAAGAAAGTAATATAGTTTTCGGGTTTGTACACCCAAGTTCACAAGTATTTTTACTTGTGAACTGAATTTAATTTGCTGTGTTCTTAAATTTTATTTCTGATGCATATTTTTAGTTTAACTCTGGTTGATGTTGGTATTCAGTGTTGGTTAATATTGAAAGCAACATCACAAACTGATACTTATTTTCAAAACCATAGACCTTCAAATTTTACAATTGGCATCTAGAGCGGGTTACTTAAACTTTAAGTACTAATCCTTATTTGCTTAGGTGCTATGGATGCTCAATCCTCAATGGGGATAACTACTCCCTCTGGAAACAGAGGATGCGGTGGCACTTAAAGAACATTGACGAACGTGCATGGAGAACCGTTCTAATTAGATGGGAAAATCCACGTGTCACTGATGGTGAAGATGATACCATCGATAAGAAGGAGATAGATTGGACTGCTGACGAAGTAGCTACTGCAAACTGGAATTTCAAATGCATCAACACCTTGTGTAGATATGTAGATGCAAGTTACTACGGAGTCATCAAGAATTGCGACTCAGCAAAGGATGCATGGGACGCACTCCAAAGGGTGTGTGAAGGGACTTAGAGCGTAAAGAGATCAAGGCTCAGAATGTTGATGTCCACCTTCGAGACAATGAGAATGGACGAAAAGGAGTCTATCATGGACTACGCCATGAGACTCTCAGATGTTACAAATGAGTGTAGAGAACTTGGTGAATCAATAAAGAACTCGCGTCTTGTGGGAAAACTATTGAGATCCATCACGAATTCACCGTAAAAGTGGTTGTCATAGAAGAATCCAAAGACGTTGATGACATAGAGTTTAATACCTTAGTTGGATATCTCAAGCAATATGAGATGGAACACCTCGGTTCCAACTCAAAAGAGAAGAATGTTGCTCTCTCCTCTAATACTAACATAGACATCGATGAAGATGATGAGGAGTTTGATATGAATGGGATTCTGAAAAAGATGGAGTCCACTACTCTTGAGGAAGATGAACTGTCCTTTGTGACCCAATGTTTTAATAATTTCCTAAAGAAAAAGAACAGCATGGGAGGATCAAGCACAAAGACCAAGCCACCGGTGTCTGCACCAAAGTTCACTGACGCACTCTTCCCAGATCGCAGTCCTCACCATCAATATCCAATGCATCCATCTCCCCGAAACCGCTCAGTGAAATTCAATGTCATGAATGTAAAGGTTGGGGACACTACAAGAACGAGTGTGCTAACACTCTCAGGAAAAAGAGCATGGTTGCTACAGACTTCACTGAGGATGTCAATGATTCCGACTCACCTGAACCGGTTCCATCCCTATTTTCTAAAGTTGTGTGGGACGACGACGTTCATATTGGTATCCTTGAAACCAACATCGTGTGTCTGAATGCAGAGACTACTGACTATCTTGAAGAATACGAGTAGTTGAGTATTGAGCATAAGCAACTGTTTGTTAGTTGGGGAAAACAGGTACTCAAGGTCAAGGATCTCATGAAAGAAGTTGAAAAACTAACCAAGGAAAAGAGTGATCAACTTGAGATAATTGTCCGATTGGAAACGTCGCTCACCAAGAAGGATGCTGAGGTAGAAAAGGTGAAAACCGAGCTGAAAAAGGTTCAAGGAACCATCACAAATTCGAACAAAGGGAAAGCAAAGCTCAACGAAATCTTGGAGATGAGTTTCCCAAAAAACTCAAAGCATGGAATCGGCTACAAAACAAATCAGCCAACACAAGTATCAAGCCAAGAACAAAAACCCTCCAAACACCACATGAAGAGAAGGAGACAGTTCGTGTGCCATCATTGTGGAGAACCAAGTCACATTCGACCATTCTGTTGGAGGATTATTGGCGAGAGAAGACACTTTCAGAGAACAAAGGTGGCAGCTAAATCCTATGTTGGTTCCCGTGTTACCAACATAAATACCAACACCAGGTTCAAACAAGTGTGGGTCAAGAAAATAACATCAAGTGCAATATGATCCATACCTCCCTGAAATCCCACGTCCCTGATATTTCGATAGTGGGTGCTCGAAGCATATGACTGGGTCAGAAGAACTACTTTCCAACATTGTCATATTTCGAGGTGGAAAGGTAAAGTATGGTGGAGGTGCAAATGGCCAAATCATTGGCCTAGGAACTCTCCATGTTCCCAGCGTTGTAACTCTGGAAAATGTGTTGCTGGTAGAAGGACTTACTCCGAACCTGATAAGCATAAGTCAACTTTGTGACGGTGGGTTTAGTGTCAAATTCAATCAAAAGAAGTGTGAAGTCTATGAGGAAAATGGACCTTGTATCCTCACTGGTCAAAGGACTTCAGATAACTTCTATCAAATCAATAGTGATGCCTTTTGCAAATTTTCTCAATTAAGTGATGATGAGGTGTGACATCAAAAACTTGGTCATGTAAACTACATGATGATGGATAGGCTGGCCAAAGAGGAAGCTGTGAATGGGCTTCCTAAGCTCAACACCAAGATCATTCCTGTGTGCGAGGCGTGTCAGAAAGGAAAGCAGGTCAGGGTGACGCATCCAGTCGTGCAGAGTCTCACTACATCATCTTACTTCGAACTCCTTCATATGGACCTTATGGGACCACTTGAAGTCGAGAGCCTTGGTGGTAAAAGGTACGTATTAGTCATTGTTGATGATTCTTCTCGTTTCACTTGGGTAGAGTTTTTAAAAGAAAAATCTGATACTTTTGAAGCATTCAAAAAACTTGCAAAGAGGCTCTGTGTAAGATTTGATGTGAACATTGGTAGGATTAGAACTGATCACGGAAAAGAGTTTGAAAATGCATCCTTTTCAAAATACTGCACTTCGGAAGGTATAAGTCATGAGCTTTCTTCACCAATCACTCCCCAACAAAATGGCATAGCTGAACGAAAAAATAGATCTCTAGTTGAGATGACTAGAACTTGTTCATTTCTAATGGCATTGGAAAACGTTTTTGGGATGAAGCTATGAATACTGCATGTCATATAATAAATAGGGTTTATTTTAGACCAGGGTCATGTGCCACACCCTATGAATTGTTGTTGGGTAAAAAACCGAACTTGAGCTATTTTCATGTTTTTGGATGTATTTGCTATGTGCTCAATGATAGAAATCATCTAACTAAACTGGACTCAAAAAGTGACAAGTGCATCTTCATGGGTTATTCTCAAAATAGTCATGCATATAGGCTATTTAATCTTAGAACTCGAAGCATGTTTGAGTCAGTTAATGTCAAGTTCGATGATCTGACAAGTGGAGTTAAACTTACCGAGGATAATGATCTGGTCTATGATCAAAACCCTCAAGATAAAGTCACTCTTCCTGTAAATGATAGTGCACGTATTGAGAACAGAGATGCAGGTGCTGAAACCAGGGAATTGAGTGATGTTGGTACCAATGTTGGTTCTGGGAACACAACATCAGAACCAACATCAACTCAAGCCGCCACAGAATAAGAAGAAGAAGACCGAGCTGACCCCATTGATTTTCATGAGAGGGATATCCCATTCAGAATTCAGAGAAACCACCCCGTGGGCCAAATCATCGGAGACTTAGATGAAAGGAGTACAAGAAGGCGACCGATAAATTTCAAAGAAATGGTAAGATACATCTGTCTGTCTACTAATTTTTCTAAGATTCGCGAGTCTTTGTATCTTTGTAAAACAGAGCCCAAGCGTGTCGTGTGGAGGATGCGCTCAAGGATGAGTTCTAGATAAAGGCAATGCAAGAGGAGCTGGACCAATTTGCCAAAAACGATGTTTGGGATTTAGTCCCTCGTCCAGAGAACTCTCACGTCACTGGGACAAAGTGGATCTTTAAGAACAAAACTGATGAAGCAGGCAACATTGTGAGGAACAAAGCTCGGCTGGTTACGCAAGGGTACACACAAATTGAAGGAATTGATTTTGATGAAATATTTGTCCATGTTGCTCGTATTGAGTCGGTAAGACTTTTACTCGTTGTTGCTTGTTATATGAAGATATCATTGCATCAAATGGATATAAAGAGTGCGTTTTTAAATGGAGTCTTAAGTGAAGAGGTCTATGTTGATCAACCTAAAGGATTTGTAGATCCCCAAAAACCCAACTTTGTTTTATAACTGAAGAAAACTTTATATGGTTTAAAACAAGCTCCTAGAGCTTGGTATGAAAGGTTGACTCAACACTTGCTCTATTTGAACTTTAGACGAGGGGAAGTTGACAAAACTTTGTTTCTCCTTAAATCCAATAAGCACATCTTAATCGTACAGATTTATGTATATGATATTATCTTTGGATCTACTAACGAGCAGATGGTCAAGGAGTTTATCACTCGAATGTCTGACACATTTGAGATGAGCATGGAAGGTAATCTCTCGTACTTTCTCGGTCTTCAAATCAAATAGCTTGATGATGGTGTTTTCCTTTCTCAGACCAAATATTCTATGAACTTAGTTAAAAAGTTTGGGTTAGAAAGTGAAACTCATAAGTAAACCCCATTAGGCAAAACTGTGAAACTGTCGAGAGACGATGTTGGTAAGGGTGTTGATAACACCATGTACAGAAGCATGATAGGGAGTCTGTTGTATTTGACAGCAAGCAGACCTGATATTATGTATAGTGTGTGTTTGTGTGCTAAATATCAATCTAATCCAAAAGAGTCACACTTAAAAGCCGTTAAAAGAATCATAAGGTACGTTACTGGTACAATAGAATTAGGTGTGTGGTACACTAAGGACACTGATACTGAACTTGTAGGGTATACTGATTCGGACTGGGCTGGGATGTGGTAGATAGGAAGAGCACTACAGGGGGCTGTTTTTTCTTGGAAAATAATCTAATCTCATGGTATAACAAAAAATAGAATTGTATTTCTCTTTCTATAGCTGAAGCCGAGTATATTGCAGCTGGAAGTGTGTGTACACAATTGTTGTGGATGAATCAGATGATAGAGGACTACGGTCTGAACAGTAGTATTTTGACTGTGCTTTGTGACAATTCCAGTGCCATTGACATCTCGAAAAATCCAATCCAGCACTGTCGAATCAAACACATTGACATAAGGTACCACTTTATTCAAGACTTAGTTGAGAGGAAGATTGTTGGCCTTGAGCATATAGGGACAGACAATCAGCTTGCTGACATCTTCACAAAGGCATTAGATTACGAGACCTTCTCTCATTTGAGAAGAGATCCTGGTATGTGCATTGTCTGACCCAATATTGGTTTGTGATGTTGTGATACACCATATCAACATCAGTTACAACATCTGGATATTTTTTTTTTTTTAATTTTCATACATAATCCATATGCATTGAGTTTGATTGAAAGTGCGATAAGGTCGTGTGTTGCAATAAAAGTGATGACAAAAAGACTAACCTCTTCAATTATGTGATTGTGGAGCTTGCCCGCGGAAACTGGTTTTTCTCCCATGTCAAAAAATAAGAGGTGTTAACACCAATTGCTGAAGATAAGCTATTTCTCTTCAAATCTCTAAAAAGAATGAAGAAAATCTGGATTACAAATTGATCCAATCTTTAAATTTCACCTTCTTGAGCGATTTTGATATAGTCATTAACTTGGGTTAAGGGGTAAGTTTCCATTGACTTCGCCTGAGACAATATTGGTTAATAATGTTGTCAGTAATAAAAAGCAACAGTGACCGAGTCACTAAAACCGTAATGTGGAATTTTCTAACCCTTTTAAGTCATGAACTTTAGGCATCCAATAGGACATTCATACTTTGGGAAGATGCCTACTTGTTGTGCGAACTGTTGCTTGTGTTTTTGTCTATCTTGAATTCTCTTAATTGTGTTTTTGAGTCTAGTTAAATAAGTGTTTCAGTGGAGTTGTACTCGCACGGATGCACAGGTAATAACGAGCTTAATTTGGAGAGGGATAATTCATATTGCACAAGATTGATTCTACTATGCTGATGGTTCAATTGATCCAGCTCACTACTTCGGTTAATTTTGTAGTAGGAGTCGTGTAATTTTATGTTTTTTTTATAAAAAACAATTGATGAGATAATGGTTGAAGTAGGGGGTGATCACATATCCTATATTAAGGTGGTGTGGTTTTGTTTTAGAAAGGAAAGAAAATCAGGTTATAGGCCCAAAATCCGCTGGAAGGTAAAATTAGGGCTTTTTCCTTTTATTTCCTATTTTTCTCTCTCCTTGGCAACGGTCATTTTATTGGGAAGCTTAAATACCTGATTCTTTTTACCATTTGCTCACTTCCCATTAACCCTCTTCCATTCAACTCTTGAGCTCTCACAAAATTCTCCATCTATTTTGATTTCTATGCTCTTGTGTTTTTGTGCAATTCTCAGGATGTCGGACCAGACTTCTCCGTCAACTGTTCCTGAATTATCGGCCGGCTTCCGTCGCTCCGGTGAACAGGTTCCTGCGCCCTATCCAGAAATTGGTGGGCTGGACATTCGCGCCGAAGTCGGTGGTGGTTCTTCTTCCATCCCAACATCACCGCCTTCCTCGCCGCCGCATGATCCTCATGATGTTGTGCCGGCTCCTACGCCGATTGACACCGCCCCTGAAGCACAGGTATTTCCAGGGCAGCCCGGCAACGAGATCGATGTTGACAATCCACCAAATTTGGCATTTGTTGCTGAAACATTTGGACGGGTGGGGAAACCTACCCTGAAAAGATCCCGGAGATTGCGCAATATACCTCCCGGCGTAGTGCCGCCTGCAGTACCGAAGAGCCGAGCAGGGCCACACCGCAATGTGCCAATTGAGCACATGAACCTTGCGGAGGATGTCACGGTGATGTCAGATTCCAACGACGATGATTATGTCCCTACTGCTCCGGTGGAAGGATCGGTGCCTCCTTTTGTTCCAGCTCTTAGTCTGACGACGAAGAAGACGCCTCGCCGGAAGCAGACTGTGAAGTTGGCCGACAAGAAATCTACCCCGGCGGCCATCAAGGTTTCTCCAGGTTCCACTGAAACTGAATACTCCTCACCCCCTTATACTATTTTAGATTTTATCTCAGGAGAGGTCACTAGTTCATCCAGACCGTTTAGTGTTGTTCCTCCTATTTCTCCAGTTCGTAGTGATCAACCCGAGTTTGATCCTGATCTTTTTGAGTACTCCCCTAATTCATCTTTTGATGTGCCCCTTTGTGACATCATGTCTGCTCTTAAGAAAGATAAGAAGAAAACAAAGGCAGCGAAGAAGGCCAATGTTGGTCCCCATGTTGGTTCCTCCATACCAACATCGCCGCTAGCCCAGGCTGCTTCATCCTCTGCCTCCGACTCTGCTGATTTTACTTCTCCTGCTCCCATGTAGCCTTCTTCTGACACCTCCACTCATTCTCACTCCTCCACTGGCAGTTCTTCTTGGAATGTTGAGCTTGAGGACATGGTGCCGTTCTCCGGTAGATTTTTGACTGCCAAAGCTGAGGCGTTGTTTGCTGAGTACTAGACCCGGCATATGATCACTGTGCGCCGAGTCCCGGTTGAGTTATTTGAGAAGCAAAACTTGATTGCTTATTTTCAACACAAAGGCATGTATTCCACAGTCTCGACTGTCATGCCTTTTGTTCGTGAAATCGTTGTGGAATTCTTTGCCAATTTGTTTCCATCTATTATTGATTTGAATTTTATGAATTATGGAAAAGCTTATGTGTGTGGCAAAGTGTTTAGTTTTACCCCTGATTTGATTGATGAGTTGTTTGGAACTGAGCCGTATCGGGGTAATTCGACTATGGACGACATGAATGAGGTTATCTCATTCTTGTCTGGAGGTTTGGTTTATGCATGGCTTGAGCAATTGTCGAGTACTCGTCTTTCTTCCCTTTATTCTGTTTTGCACAAGGTCGCAATTTGTAACTGGGTTCCCTCCAAGAACACAACTTGTGTTACGCGGCCTCAGGCCCAGTTTCTGTATAAGCTCGGGAGGGAAATCAAGTTTAGCTTCAGGCAGCATGTGTTTGACATTGTCACTAAGTTCGCCACCACCAAGTCCGCGGCCTCGTTGTGCTTTCCCTCGTTGATCTTCAGCCTGCTTGAGAATCAGGGTTTGGCGCTTCATCCTGATGATGTGCTTACTGGAGAGGCTGACTGGTTTACTTTGAGGGGCCAACATATTACGGGTGCACGGGTTATTGATCTTCTGTGGCAGGCGCCTTTCCGAGCCAATGGTACTAATGATGTTGGGTCCAGCGTTCCCAACATTGGTCCCAACATGGTCCACATGTCTGCGCAGGTTCTTCGTGCGCATGTTGCTTGGATTGATACGCAAATGACCCAGCTGCAGGCCCTTCGTAGTTCTATAATGGAGGCCCTTTTGCCTTCTGATCAAAAAGGGGGAGATGACGATGCTCATAATCATATATATGTATTTTTTTAATTATCTTGAAACAATTTTCAAAGAATATATATTTCACATTTATCACCAAGAACGTATCCCTAAAATATTACATCATTCATTAATGTTTGAATAGAGTAAATATTCATTGAAATGAACATTTTTATGATAAAAATCGGTCACATAAATATTCATTGAAATTGAAATTAAACTTCAATTTATGTTCAGATGTTGAATTTGGGAAGCTACAGTCTAAGGATTTACTGCAGCACCTGTGGATAGGTGATCATGCGTTGTCACGCGGTAAGATTAATATTATTATTTTTTCTTAACTTTCCTCCACTAACTAGTAAAAGCGGTAAGCAGGGTCGATCCCACGAGAAGTGTGAATTAATTCGTGATTGTTCGTATTTAACTAAATAATCAAAGGGGGTAAAAGATGATGAACTAACTAGGTAGGAAAATAAAGAAAATAAAATAAATAAATTCAAGCAAACGAAACACGTAAGAGAATTTAATAAGGATTAACCAATTGTAATATCATAATTCACTCATCATATGAAACTAAAAGCCCTAAATAGCAACAAGATCTGCTACTCCAATCTGCCGTTACCGAATATTTAATCAAAACAAGCTCTTCAATTAAACCTAATTAATGAACAACTTAAAATAAGCTTTCTAGATTTAATCCAATAACAGCATTAAACGCTAGGCGAATAGGCTAATCTAAGCAATAAACTCATAAGCTCAGTTTATTTAACTTATGTTGTGTTACCCCTAATGATGCGCGGCCATTAGTTGCTACAATGAAATAGAAACCACATCAATTACACGTGAAGCAGCCCTATTTCTAGCAATTGACAACCAAACCCCTAATATAGATGATCAATCCAAATCAGAAATTAAGCAATCATGTCATGTAAACAGAATAACACAAACAATCTCATATGAAAAAAGAAATAGATATTACGGGAATTAATTAGAATATAATCTCACGAAGGTTTCAACGTCACAAGGATTGGAATAAATAAACTACTCACTCATGGTGTTCATGAAATTATAAAAGAGAAATAGAAAGACAAACATAGTTCTTGAGCAAGAAGGGGAAAAGAAGTTTAGATCTTGAATTTTCAATCTTCAATCTCTTGATGGATGGATGAATTGGACTCCACTTGATGCCTTGGAACCCTAGAAATGTCAATAAATCCGTTTTTGCTGAAGTGTGGAAGGTATTTATAAGTTTTCAAGACTTTGAGAAGAAGTTTCCTTCCAAAAATAGGATTCTGGGCCTGTTAGCGGTAAGGTTAGCCGTTAAGGTAACCGCTAATCCTCTCCGGAATTGAGTAACCCAGTGTGGATAACAAACCCAATGTCAGCGGTATCACATCAAATCAAGGCCCGATTTCGTTGAAACTCCACTCGTAAGATCACAATCGTCCATCCCAAGACCAAAATACTTAGAAATTCCCTAAATATATCCAAAAATCAAGACAAATTCATGCGAATCACGGGGTGTCGTGCTGCGTCACTTTCTTCTTCGCCGAAACTACTCCACGAACCATCCGACGACCATCGTCACACCAATTGAGCACAAAATACTACAAAATAAGTGAAAAACATACAATTGGTGTTCGTCCATCCACAAGATTATATATACAAGAAATAAACATATATCATACTAAAAAAAGGAATAAGTATAATTTTAGATCATGAAATATCGCATAATTACTCGCATATCAATAGGCCCAATTTGCAATGGTTCAGTCGATGTCATCCAGGGAGCACGTTTTATTGAGGTTCGAGCAATTGGAGTAATCAAAGTGAGTCTTGTGGTGATAAACAAATAGTGTAACAAAGTTTTTTTTTTTTCCAAGAAACACTTTGAATTTCGTGCCTGTTTCTATTTCGGGGAGCTGCAATCGACTGGATCCTCGGAGAAATAGTTCACCACTGTGATGTGAAAGCTTTGACAGATTATGTTTTGTGCATTTGGCAATTTACCAGAGGTAATTAAGCAACTTGTGTGTCTTCCAAAGATAATTACAAAAACTACTTCTGAACTTTAGCTTAATTATGAAAAATATCCACACATATCTTTTAAGATTACAAAGTCACCCGTAGAAGTATTACAAATAAATTAATAATACACTATTAGTGTATTATTATTTGAGCCTAAATGAGCAGAGTGAATATTATTTATATATTTAAATTATTCTTAAACAGCTTAAAATGAGTTTAATTTAGAGGTACTCTCTTATTACTGTCCATTTTCTTTTTCCTTTCTTAATGTTTATTAATGGTTTCGGAACCAAATGCCATAATTTCTTGAAGTTAGTAGCAATAATTTCAATGGTTGTTAGGTTCATAACAAGACTCGTTGCTATTGCTATCACCTCTATTACTATTGTTTCAATTTTATTGATATTTGTTTTTATTTTATAGTTTGCACGGGGTTGAAGTTAGGGGTGCTCCCCTAGTCCAGGCATAGCCCAAAATATTTTGGGCCTTTTGAAATTTAAAAAAAAAAAAATTATATTAAAAATAGTAAAAATATATATTTGGGCTAGAGTTTATAAACTTGAGCTAGGAGTCATATACGGGTCTGGCTATGCCCCTGTTTTGCACTCTACTGAGATCAAATATTTAATCTCTACTTTGTTTTCCATTAACACTACAAAAAAACTCAGAATTTCTGAGGAATTTTTTCATCGAAATTAAGAAAAAATCCCTCGGTTTTGGTCAAATCGAGGGAAATTCCGAGGGAAAAATTCTCTCGAAAAAACCTTACTCGAAAATCAGTTTCGAGGGAAATAAATTCCTCGAAATTACAAAATCGAGGGAATTTCGAGGGATTGTTTACCTCGTAACCATTACCGGACAATCCCTCGTAAATCCGAGGGCAAATCCGAGGGAACATTTCCCTCGGAGTACTTCAATTTCCGAGGGAATAAAATCCCTCGGAAATCCCTCGGAATTCCGAGGGATTTTATTCCCTCGGAAATTGAAAAAATCCTAGGGAATATATTTCCCTCGAATTTCCGAGGGAGTCCCATTCCCTCGAAATTTTCAAAATTCCGATGGACCTTTCCCTCGATATTTTTAATTTTTTAATTTTTTTTAATTAATTTTTAATTTTTTGTTTTAATTTTAATTCTTGTTTAATTATTAAAATTCCCAAAAAATTAAAAAAAAAAAAAGCAATTAAAGAAAAGTCAAATAAATAAATCAATTATAATAAAAAAAAATATTTAAAAATTTATGAATTACATGCATTCGATCGAAACAGTAACAAAGTTTATTAGATAAATAAAAGTGTTCTATGGATGGGGAGGGGGAAACTGCTGCTGCTGCTGATAGGGAGCGAGGAACTGCTGCTGGAAACGAGCGTACATCTCAGCCATCTGGGCGTTCGTCCGCGCCTGAAAATCCTCCTGCTGCCGGCGCTCCTCCGCACGCTGTCGCCTTTCCTCGGCTGCCTGCTGCTGCAATGCCTCAAGCTGCGCCCTCTGAGCCTCGACCTGCGCCTCGAGCTCTCTGATCTGTCTTCCATCAGCCTGGGATGAGGAGGAGGTGGAAGAGTCGCCCTTCAGTAAACCCTTCGTAGCAGCCACTATCTTCCCATACGCGCTGGTGCCGTAAAGCCGTCCCTTCTTCACACCGGCGACGCCGAGAAAAACCTGGTCCTGGTCAACCTCGTTACTCTCCTCCTGGGAAGACGCACGCTCCTGCTCCTGGGTCAGATGTCTCTCGTACTCCTCCTGAAATACAACTCGTTATTAAAATTTTACGTTAAAATGAAAGAATAAGTTAAAAATAAAAAAGAGGCTCACGTTAATATTAGCAGATCTCGTGTCGATCCACGCGCCGTCTTTCTTCTGGTGCGTACGTTTAAAAAGATCGTAGCACGTAGCCGGCGAACCCGTCTCCCGCTCCTGTATTCAAATAGAATTTTCAAATAATTAACATTAAAATTAAACAAATAAATAATATATTATTATATTATAAATAGCCGTTACTTACTATATCCAAGGCATAGTCGATGGTAGATCTAGCACCCCCCGTGTGCTTCGACATCCCAGTCCCCGGTCCAGCAGGCTCGCTCTTCCTATTCTTGCTGCACTGCTCGGATTTCTTCTTGTTCTCGGGCTTATCCCACTCATTTTTCCAAGCCCTAGTTGAAATGGATGATATATAAGATACGATATAATTCATATGTTATAAATAAAAAATTCTAATTTAATAAAAAAAACACATAACAGAATCGTTTACCTATAGACCTCCTCGGTCAGGCACTCCGGCCGACCACCAGCATGGGAGGCAATATGCTGCCTATACTCGTTAAGCTTCTTCGCGTAAAGGTCCCCGATCATCGAAAAAAATACCTTCCGTATTGTCTTCCTCACTATACATCCGCCGGATCCCAATAACAAACCTCCTGCAAAAATAAAACATTAATTACAATTCAATTGAAACATATGATTGTGTTTTTACGGTAAATACTAATAAATTTGGACACAAAATAATAATTACCTTAAACATCTCCCACCAGAACGCCTTAGTCTCCTTAGGGACCGCCTTATAGCACCACCCGGCGGGATGGAGATCCCTCTCAAAGATGAAACGGAGGATAGTGGACACCCTCCCCGATGTGCTGTGCAGCCTGTATTCAATTGTGTTTTTATTTTTTTCACTCGGTAAAAATTAATCATAATGATAATTATAATTTTAAAATCATTGATTTACTTACTTCGCTCCTGCAATATAAACCTGAGTCATACCCCTCTGCGGTACTACCAACTGTCATCGGGTCCGTGACGTACCCGCGTCGGACGGGGTCTGCGATGGTGTATGCGACGACGGCGTATGTGTCGGGGTCTGCGTCGCTGGATGATCGCTACCGAGACCCATGTAGTCGGTCTCAAAATCAGATAAATGATGGGCCGACCCCATATCTGATCGACCTGTGCTACTGGATCCTCGACGCAACGGCATCTGATAAATTTATTTGATAATAATACGAGTATTTCACAAAATACAGTATATATTAGACACCAAAAGCATTAATAAATTCAAATTAAGAAAAGTATTTATAAAAACAGTGTGTTTTACAATTCACGTAAATTACATATATTTCAACAAAACTAATCACTTTCGCTATTAAATGTATCATCAAACTCGTCTTCATATGTATCTTGATCTGTATCTTGATCGGTAAGCAACTCTTCTTCTGTATTATCATTTGTCTCGTTATTACCAAGTTCCTCCATGCAATTATCATTGAGGTCGTGCAACTGAAAATCCACATCGTCCAGTTGAATCGGCAGTATTACGAGAAGAATAGGTGATTTCGATTTATAATTGGTAAGGCTTCTATCCCATTTAAGAACATGACATTCTAGTAGTATGTATTATCTTACCATATGTATTTTTCTTAGATTCAAAATTTCGGCAGCATCTCCCCCCAGTTCTCGTAGTGCACGTATATCTCAGTGCACCCGAGAACAATTCGAGAGATGCAGAAACCGAAATTTCAAAACTAAAAAAAAAAAAAAACATACACATAAGTTTACATACTACAAGTCACATTCTCAAACTGTCCAAAAATGGGACAATTCGAAATTTAGTATCAAATTCTATATTTGATACTAAATCTTAAACGGGTCTAAGGAAAAGTGGAATAATTCGAAACTTCGTTTCAAAATTTTCAATATGTTATTAATTCTAAAACAAGTGATTCATATGCATCGCGTCACTTCGCCAAGGTTCCAAATAAGCAATTAACACCGTCACATTTTTCTGAAAATATTTTGAAAACTTAAATAAAATACCGTGACACCCTATCACGTTTTTAAAAATAAGATTTGAAAACCCGCTATTGGAGGGACAAAACCTCCCGGCCGGCGCCGTCACCCACACGTCAACATCCGACGGTATACAACCAACAACACCAATGACAATATTATATATAAACAAAATTAAACCCTGGCCGATCACCATGGCCTCCCATGCATGAACAATATATATACAAATTTTTTTTAAAACCCCGACCGATCACCACGGCCTCTCATGCATGAACAATATATACACAATATAACGGGTGAATAATCTAATGATAAATCCTAATACAAGATTGCTTCTAACCTCTAAATTGAACCCTAATTTCTCAATTAATACTAAATTGGTAACTAATTGTGTAATTATTGCTAAATTGGACCCTAATTAATTGATTATTCCTAAATTGGACTCTAATTAACCGATTATTCCTAAATTGAACCCTAATTTTGTAATTATTACTAAATTGAACTCCAATTGTGTAATAATTATTAAATTGACCCCTAATTAATCGATTATTCCTAAATTGGACTCTAATTGATTGATTATTACTAAATTGAACCCTAATTTTATAATTATTACTAAATTGAACCCCAGTTGTGTAATAATTATTAAATTGACCCCTAATTAATCGATTATTCCTAAATTGGACTCTAATTACGTAATTATTAATAAATAGGCCCCTAATTATCTAATTATTACTAAATTGGCTCTAATTATAAATTAACCCTAATTACAAATTAACCCTAAAGTTAACTCTAAAACTAACCCTAAATTAACCCCTAATTCTAAAATTAAATATAAAACATAAATTAAAACCATAAATTTATCTATAATTACAAATAAAACTGAAATAATATTAAAAAATAAAAAAAAAAACTGAATTTTTTTTTACTTTGTACAAGGGACTGTGGACGGGCGGCGACGGGCGCACTTTCGGGCTTCGACGGACGGCTTTGAGCGGTCGGCGACGGGCTGCGGACGACGAGTAATTAAAACCCTAATTGAAAATTAAAACAAATAAAATACAAAAATAAAAAATAAATGAGAAAACCTGTCCTTGCGGCTGACGGGGAAGGTGGGCGAAGGCTGACGGCGGCGGCAAGCTTCGCGGCGGCTGATGGTGGCGAAGCTTCGGACGGCGATGGGACGGACGGCGGCTAACGGCGGCGACCTGCTCCCTGTTGCTGGCGGCGGATCGGGCTGCGACGGGCGGTTCGAGGGTGGCCGTTGAAGGGCGGCGGCTCACGGCGGTCCTTTCTCCTTCTCTTTCTTTTTCTTTCTTTCTCCTTCTTTCTGTTTTTTTTTTTTGCTTCTGAAACGCAGAGTGACAGCGGGGGGAGCCCGTTGCCTTAATTAGGTTAGACTTTACGAGGGACTCAAAATCCCTCGGAATTCCGAGGGATTTTTAAAAAATTCCCTCGAAATTTTGAATTCTCTCGAAAATATAAAAAATAAAAAAAATCGGAATAAATAGAAAAAAAATAGAAAAAAATAGAAAAAAAAATAGGGTTTATTTCCGGGTCGCCGAGGCGCACCCCGCCCCGCCCCGGTCGTAATTTCTCGAGTTTTGTTTCTATTTTTTACTATTTTTTCTATTATTTCGGGGTTTTTTTAAATCGAAAAAAAATAGAAAATGCGTGCGGAACGATCGACGCCCGACGCCCGTGGGTCCACGACGCCGAGGCGCACCCCTTCCCGCCCCGGTCGTGAAATGGTGGGATTCGTTTCTATTTTTTACTATTTTTTCGGATTTTTCGGTTTTATTCATCTAAAATCGAAAAAAAAATAGAAAACGCGTGCGGAACGATCGACGCCCGACGCCCGTGGGTCCACGACGCCGAGGCGCACCCCTCCCCGCCCCGTTCGTGAAATAGTGGGATTCGTTTCTATTTTTTACTATTTTTTCCTATATTCTGGATTTTTCGGTTTTATTCATCTAAAATCGAAAAAAAAATAGAAAACGCGTGCGGAACGATCGACGCCCGACCCCCGTGGTCCCACAACGCCGAGGCGAACCCCTCCTCCAATATGGAAAAATCACACGCTACGCTCTTTCGCGTTTCCAACCGAAGGAGTTCATCGATCCTTCGTATCTTATTGTTGGTCGAATCCCACGACACGTGTGGACACGCACGTGCTCGTTGGTATTCTCCGATCGA
>BMAC01000293.1:597538-636081 GCA_014905375.1 Phtheirospermum japonicum | reverse complement strand
TTTTTTTATTTTTTTAAAAACCGAGGGAATTTAATATCCCTCGGAATTCCGAGGGATTTTTTTCAGAATTCCCTCGGAATTCCGAGGGATTTTTATTCCCTCGCTTTTTTTAAAAAATAAAAAAAATCAGGAAAAAAATAGGTTTTATTTCCGGGACCCCGAGGCGCACCCCTCCCCGCCCCGGTCGTAATTTATTGAGTTTTCTTACTATTTTTTCTATTATTTTGGGTTTTTTTTAAAATCGACAAAAAATAGAAAACGCGTGCGGAACGATCGACGCCCGACGCCCGTGGGTCCACGACGCCGAGGCGCACCCCTCCCCACCCCGGTCGTGAAATGGTGGGATACGTTTCTATTTTTTACTATTTTTTCCTATTTTTTCGGTTTTATTCATCTAAAAAATGAATAAAACCGAAAAAAATAGGAAAAAAATAGGTTTTATTTCCGGAAAAAACCGAAATAATAGAAAAATATTAAAAAGTAGAAACAAAACCCAAAAAATTACGACCGTGGCGGGGAGGGGTGCGACTCGGAGTCCCGAAAATAAATCCTACTTTTTTATTATTTTTTTCTATTTTTTACGAATCTAATTATTTTTTTTATTTTTTTTAATATTAATTAAATTTTCGAGGGAATACAATTTCCCTCGGAATCATTTCGAGTGAATCCATGTTCCATCGGAATATTTACGAGGGAAATTGCATTCCCTTGAAAATTTAATTAATATTTAAAAAAATAAAAAATAAACCGAGGGATCTGTATTTCCCTCGATTTTTCGTTCGGTAATTATGGCGGCCTGTTTTGGCGCCTGAATTTCCGAGGGAATTATAATCCCTCGGAAATAACCGAGGGAATTCTCTGTCCCTCGGTTTTCCCTCGAAAATTTTCGAGGGAAATTAATTCCCTCGGTTTTTCCCTCGTAAAACTGCTGTTTTTTTGTAGTGTAAGCTGATAAAACTTTCTAAGATTACGTGACTTGTTTACACTATATTAATTGGTCTGTATAATATAATATTGGTGCAAGTTTCATTCACCGGTGAAGTTAGACAAGGGAAAACAAAGTTGTTGGAAACGACATGAGGCGAAAGAGGCCTCGTCCCGACTCTCCTCTGTACAAAAATAATAATTCGTTGGCAACTGAAACACTTCTTTCATTCGGTAGTAAGTAATGAAACCAAGATGTGCGATTTTTATTTTCTATAATTTTTGAACTAAGACTTGTTATACTAATAATATGGTGTTTAAATTAATGATAGATGTAATTGATATTTTAATTTTTTTTATCATGGATAATGATATGATTTTGTTATGTTGATATTAAGTTTGTGTCTGTCTTGCGTTTAATGAATTTTGGTGTATTTATGCGTTAATTAGATTTTGGTGTATTTGTTGACACTTGGTCTTATTTAAAAATCTTTTTTACTACTTTCTACAACATTTTTACGAAAATACGTTTTAAATATCACATTATCTAGAAGGGTAAAAAATTATATGCATCTTGTACTATACGCGTTTTTTGAATTTGCATCCTAACATTTTTTATGTAATTTAATGCATCCTGTACTATAAGAAATTTTGAAAGTGCATCTTGTACTATACAAAATTTAGAAAAAACAAATATGCAAAAAAAAAAATTATTATTTATTTCTGGTAAGACTAGGTGAGAAAATATGCCGGAACTAGTTTTATTAAATAAATAAAATTTATTATTTATTAAATAATAAATTAGGTTAGTTTGCATATTTAATAAAATATGTCGGAACTAGTTTTAAATAAATAATAAATTCGCCGAAACTCACCTAAAGTATACGGGTTTGAAAATATGCAACCTCACTCGCGAGATTAGGTGAGTTCCGGCGAGTTGGCTTGTCGGATGATGCACTTTCAGAATTTTGTGAAGTACAACATGCATTAAATTACAAAAAATAACGTTAAAATGCAAACCCAAAAAACGCATATAGTACAAGATGGTTATAATCTTTTTCTCTATCTAGAATGGGTTTACAAAAGTCAATATCAAGCTATCTATAAAGGGTTTACGAAAATCCATTTTAGATATCATACTATTTAAAATGGGCTTTCAAAAACCTGTTCTAAAAATCAAATTTTGTAAAACGGGTTTATGAAAATTTGTTCTAGAAACATTACTTTTTAGAAGGGATTTTCACAACACGTTTTAGAAACTCACTTTCTAAAACGATTGAACGGGTAATAGACTCAGAATACTTGTTTTTAAAACCGAGAAATATATTTTCTAGAATGAGTATCAAGGCGCTTTAGAAAGCCAGATTTTCTAGAACAAGTGCAAAATCCGTTCTAAAACGTTCAACTTTTTAAAACGACTCAATCTAAAAGGATTGAAGATCTGTTCTACATTATGAAAGTTCTAAAATAGGCTTTCTGCACCAATGACGTTGGCCGTTGGCACACGAATTTTAGGCAATTTATATACTTATTAAAGCAAATAGGACAAAATGGCATCGCTAATACATGCAGATACCTTGCCATTCACACCTTACTTTGTAATTTACCACGACTGAAAAGATCCTAATGGGAGGGAAAAGACACACGGCTAGCATGCTTAACCCAACTCCCTCCATTTGAACTCAACCAATAGATAAATCTAATTGCTTCATCTACGTGGTCAGATGACAAAAAAATATCAAACATCTTATGTGCATAATTTACTAAAAGCATAATCGGCTTGAAATAAATTATTTTTAATTTTTTACATTTTCTCCATTTTATGATTTTACATATCATCTTCTGAGTTTCTTGAATTTGAGACCACATTTCAAGAGGAAAGGTTTTGATAGATAAATGGTACAATTGAAGTTTTGGTTATTAACTTTGGGCCTTTCGCAATTCCGTTCGTTTTTATATTATTTTATTTTATTTTATTTTCTTACTAAGTGCTTCTTGTAAAGATATATGCAACTTCATTAAAATTGACTTCTGACATGAATGTCACATGTGATGCACATATATATACATAGTTAGAGTGTATTTTTGGTCATTTTTCACTTGCACTAAAAACTTTAACTAATTTTGAGCAATACTTTTTAATAACAAAATTTTGTACCTAACAAGTCACAAAAACATTTTATTGCAGGACCCATCCAATGCATCCACCTGCAAACTTAATTCACAACGCATCAGCAGTGAAGAATATTCTTAAAATGAGTGAGAAAATGTGATTGGCACGAGGGTTCAGCTGTGTCTCGTGTGCTCACACGCGCACACACATTCAAGAAGATTTGGAATGGACTATAAACGTGACTACCAATATTCACAAATATGTTTGAGGTTTTGGAAAAATGACTCCAAAATATCGTCTATAACCCATCTCGTGAGATGATGATAGTGATTATATATAGTTAGCCATTTTTTTAAGAAAAAATGCATAGCCAATTAACTCTAGCGTTTTATGCTACTATTTTAAAGACACTAATTTTAGCCTCACGCTGATTATTGGATAATAGCTTAAATGTGTAATTTAAATGAAAATATATCTATTTTACGTGTTTGTATATAAATTTTTGGGCTAACATGTAATTTTGTGATGGTTCAAATGTTTTATATATTATAAATTTTAGAGATTTGAACACTTACTAAAATATACGCATTCCAATCTGTACCTAATTTAATATATTATGTTTTATTTTAATTTTTCATACTTAATATTTTTTTTATTATATTTTTCTAATCTATGTTTTTCTTTTATTATATTTTTTCGTAATTCAATATTTCTTTTATTCTTCTATAATATAAAATTTAAAAGTTATATATAATTATAAAAAAATCCAAATTAGTTATTTTAATTAAATAAGAAATTACTTATAAGATATTGTTAATTATAGAAAATTTATAAAATGTTTTATTTATAATGAAAGCTAAAATATATTTTTAGAATTTTAAATATAAAATATAAGTAAGTACGAGCTATTTGTAATGATCTAAACATATAATTAAATATTATTAACGAGTTCAATCTAAATATTATATATAAAAATTATATAGTAATAATTAATTAATATTGATTATAATGCGACACTTGTTGAGAATATGACATTTTTTTTTGAATTCTACTAAGTATGTAACTAATAATTATTAATGAATTCAGTTTAGATTAAAATATAAAATATTTAATTATAATAAATAATTAATAGAGATTAGACAGGATTTGAAAATGTGACACTTTTAAAATTTTCTAAGATGTAAATAAAATTATTAACGAATTTAATATAAACATCAAAATACAAAATTATTTAACAATAAAAAAATAGTTAATAAATAGTGATTAGACACCTGTAAAAGGTTCGAGTTGAGAATATTGTATCATTCGAATTTTTATTTTTATATTTAAATATTCTATAATTATCACATTTCTTTTATATTTATTTTTTAATAAATCATGTGTAACGTATGGGTATTAAACTAGTATATATATAAATCATGTAATCTTCCTTTTCCTTTTATTTGGGTTGGAGTTGGGGGGTTTGGGAGGTGGGCGTTATATTAAAGGAAGAGAGTTGTTTTTAGATAAATTGCAATTTGTATTTTTGAGAGTGATTTTGATTGTTAAATTAAAGGAAGAGAGTTGTTTTTAGATGAATTACGATTTGTATTTTTTAGATTTATTGAGATTGATTTTGATTGAAAACGTTGTTTTAGATTTGGAGCAGCAGAATGTTTGAGAAGACAGGTGAGGGAGAGAGAACTGGGAGGGAGTGGTGAGGGAAACAAATAATTGTTTATAATTTATAAAAAAAAAATTCACAAACAAAAAATACAGATCTCTTCTTTAATTAAGTTTTTTTTTCTCATTTCTCTCTCTTTTATTTAATTTCTCTCTCTGTCTCATTTTCACTATCATTAATTTATCACACATACAAACATCTCCTCGTGAGCCCATGTGAAAAATATTTTATCAAATAATTTTATATCAAAATCATTTTCCAAAAAAACACAAATTTTATTAATGACTATCTCGCCAAAAAAAAAATGCATCTCTCTTTTTGTTTTCACTATTCTCTATTCAAAGGAAATAAAAAGAAAATTAAAGAATATCCGATCGCCACCTAAGGTTCGTGAAAGAAAAAGAAAATAAAAGAAGAGAGAGAAAAATGATTGGGGATGTGGGATATTATATGGAAAGTTATTTTTTTTATTTATGTGTCCCTTCTGATGTGGCAATCCGTGTCAATAGGTGGGAAATTTTTTCTCTTCCACAGTAGGGGGATCATTCATTCATATATATATATATATAAGATTAGGTTCAAATGAGAACCATTTCCTTATTTGTAAACCTAGGTCATATGTGGACCTTAGATCTAATTAAATGGTTTAATTAAATTTTTTGTGTATTTTCTCATTTGATTAAAAGTATTAGAATTGTATAATAAAAACACTGATGGTGTATATAATTGAAATATTAATAAAGCAATGTGATAGTATAATAAAAGTACTACTGGTATATAATAAAAGCACTAGTTCGCAGGTTCGCAAATGAGAATCATGTCCTTATTTGTGAACCTAAGGTCAATTATGAGCCTCAAATCTAATTAAATGGATAGATCATATTTTTTGTAGTTTTCCTTATTTGATTAAAAGCATTAGTATTATGTAATAAAAGCACTGTTGGTGTATATAGCTGATAAATTAATAAATCACTGTGATTGTATAATAAAGCACTTGATGGTATTATAAAAGTAATAATTCGTAAGTTCACAAATAAGGGAGAGTTCTCACTGGAACCTATCCCCATATATATATATATATACTCCCTCCGTTCCTAAATAAATGTCGTTCTGGACTCTTTCTCAATTTTCATATTAAATGACGTTTAAGATATTTATCACCTTTTCTGTCTATTTTATCCCTATCCAATCCTAATAAATTTTTTATTTGTTAACTTATTAATAATATTTTGTGAAAGATAAGTATTAAAAAAATACGTAAGTGTGATAGATGGATAAAGATAAAAAGAATTTTTTTATGTAAAAGATAATTATACCTATTTAAGAGATTGATTATTTGGGGCAGTCAGATTACACAATTCTTAATTATCTCATCTCAAGCCAGAACGTCATTTATTTAGGAACGGAGGAAGTATATATATATATATATATATATATATACATGTGTGTGTGTGTGTGTGTGTGATAGTTGAATTCCAATAAGAACCCAACCTTACATGAGTATCCACCTTATATGCAAACTAGTACTTTTATTATACCAACAATGTCTTATTATATACTAATAGAGTATTTATTAAAAACCCTACAAATCTTTTATTATATAATATAATACTAGTGCTTTTAATAAAATAAGAAAAAGTATAAAAAATTTAATTCATCCATCTAATTATATATAAATAGCCAAATTGTTGAATTCATAATCTATGAATTGGAAAGAAGTATTTGTTGACATCCTTCGTCAAATAAAAAACCAATTTCGTGTGTGTCTATATATATATATATAATAAAATCATTAATCAATTTCTTAATTTCATCACTATGCTAATTAATAGACTAGCAACTCCAAGAAAGTAGCGAAAAGTCACAGAAGGACCCCACATATTTTGAAGAAGCAAAGATTGTGCGGTAGCAATACCAAACCAAATACGACGAGTTTTCATGTAGAAAAGAGCATAGAGTGATACATATAATAAATGTCAAAAAACAAGAAGTAAGGAATGAAAAGAATAAAATCAAAGGCGTAAAATGTCATTTACATTTAAGAAAGATAACTTATTCTCAAATTACATTGTATCTGCAATGATTATTAAGTTCTTGTAATTTTTATACCTATGACAAAATTCTTAAATTATATTAACGTAAACCATGAAGTAGAATATAGTAGGCAGTTGAAAGGTAGTTTTAAAAATTACCATGTTCTTAGTTGTAATTACAAACATGAATTATATTTCATTATATATTTGTAGCAGATTGTAGATCTGGATTACTCTTTGAAGGTGGATTTTGTGTTATAATCAAATACATGGCCAATTATTACGATATCGATGATATATTAACCGAAGAAGAGGTAAATCCTGAAATCCCTATTCTGCATCATGTTTTCAAGTGAAAATTAGTAGTTCTGAAATGCAATTATACTTGTTACCTCTGGATTAAGTTATTAGCTTATTCCATCGGTGTTCCAATATAGTGCAGATGGCGTTGGGCTTTTCGAGTGACAATATGGAAAAGGTATTGGTGCTAATTGTGCTGGTACCCATACTACAAAAAATTTCGGCTATGCCGACGGCGATATCCATTAGAAAGCCGTCAGTATAGAGAATACTAACGGCCTCCTGATGGATATTAATCATCAGCATGCTCGTGGTCAGAATTATAGTATCCTGACGGAAAATTTTACCCTTCGAAATTCGTGACGGCTTCGTGATGGCCCAAGCCGTTGGGAAATGTCCGTCAGTATTCCTGAAAGTTTTATAGGCCGTAAGCATTAGTGACGGCTAGGTGGCCGTCAGTATTGCTGGCGGTTAGTAAGGCGTCAGCAAGTCATAAAATATACTGACGGCTTACACGTCAGGAGGTCGTCAGTAAGAAAATTAAATAATTAAATAAAGTTTTAATTTTCTGATATATTAATTAATAATTCAATTAAATAAACAATAAACAAATAAAGTTTTAGATAATCCAAAATAAATTATCCAATATTCCAAAATCAAAATAAATTATTCAAGTATTCCAAAGTGTAAGAAATTCAGAAATTCTCCATCCATCTAATTATTATCACTATTGAATCTCGGATCAGCAGGACGCTGACGAGACATGACCAAAGCAACAATGGTATCAATCTGCTGACGGAGCGCCAATTGGGAATGCTCATGCTCCTCGCGGATCAGCTAAATCTCCAGCGCCTGCTCCTGGAGGATCCGCTGAATCTCCTGGTTGGCTATCTTAAGTTGCGTCTGCTGGGACTGGAGCTGCGTCTGAAGCTGACGAACATCGACGATGGGGGTGGAAGAAGTATTGCCCTTCTGAGCCTTTCCGAAGCATCAAAGGCCATAGTGTCGACCCTTCCTACTCCCGACAACCTCTAGATAGACCTCGTTCGGGTCTACCTGAGTGGCGCTATCATCAGACAACGCAGCATGCCTCTGCTCCAAAGTCCTCTCATAGCCCTCCTGATATAAAGATTTTCCGCTACTATTAATAAACAACTTTTAACAGATTTTAAACTAAATAATTCAGATATATATAATTTATTCAAGCTTTTGTGTACCTAGTTTTATTAAATTTGTCAATTTTAAAAAGTTCGCCCACAAGAGTACGGGATCGCGTGTAGGTTGATAAATTGACTCAAGTCGATCTCTCGAGGAAAACTAATTCGAAAGTTTATTTTGTGTTTGCGTTTCACGAATAAGAAATTAAAGAAAAATAACACAAGATCCAAGATTTGTTAAGATCTAAAGATTAATAAAACTAATTAATTCTAAGAATTATCTAAGCTATGAACTAATTAACTAAATCTAAGATTAATTCAACTAAGAATTAACTAACTAAATCTAAGATTAATTTAACTAAGAGAAATTGGATCTAGAAATTATTTATTTTAAGAAAAAATTAATTAATTAATTTTTTAAAGAATTAAAGAAAACTAGGGTTCTAGAGCTTCGATTCGTCTCCACAATCTCTTGGGAAAACCCAATTGATGGTTCACAACGAATTTAGGCTCTAGACCTATTAGATCTAGCCTACTAACATCAACAAAATCATCATCCCAATCTCAACACAATCACAAGATCAATTAGTCATGGAAGTAATAATTATTTTAATAAAATTAATTAAACTCATGAAAGCATGCAAATTAAATTAAAGAGCGATGAAAATAAATACTTACTAATTAACTAAGATGAACCGCAGCGTTTTGATGAAGAAATCTTGAATTTAAACTATCTAAAAGTTAATCTAAACTAATCTAAAGTCTAAGAATTTAAAAGTAAGAATTATGAAAAGTAACTAAGAAAATAAACGACACTCGTTGGGGTTGTCAGCCCCTAAGAAACCTTAGAAATCCTAGGAATATGATGGTGTATCTAAAAGTCCAAAATACATATAGGGTATTTATAGTTGTTGGAAGTCTTGGGCAGCAAGAAAACCTAAAAAACGCATTTCAGCATGTTGGCGTCGATCGACATCGGTTCTTGCGTCGACCGACGTAAACTGGTTGACGCGGGCAGCAGTTGGCAGGCTTGGTCTGGAGGCTACTACAACGGTTTCAGATGGAATAACCGTTATAGAAAGTCGGCAGCTTCTAATTCTTCAAATCGCGGCACATTTTCGCTGAGACTCTACTCGTTTGCCCATCCTTGAATAAGTTAAAACTAAAATACCTAAAATAAATATAAAATTAATTAATTATAATTAAATTATGATAAAATAAGTTGGAGATAAGAAAATACGAAAATGTCCTCAATCTATCTAACTTTCACCGAAAACAATAAGAAAAACTAACTAAAATACTAACTAAAATCAAGAAAAATTCATGTTAATCATTAATATATAAACTTACAGCTATCCTCTAGGATTTGGGATCCGTAAATGTGCCGTCGTGATTTCGATGATATTTCAGAAGAAGGTCATAGTTACTGGGCTGCGTACGATCAGCCTGTATATAAAGATATATTTACAATAATATAATGAATTAATTAAAATATAAAATTATACATGTTCAATAATATAATTTATTACTTAAAATATAAAATTATTATCAACTTACAATTTCGGAGGCTTGTCGACTTGCCGGCATAGAACCGCCTTGGTGCTTCGCTATACCATTTGAAGGGCCTCCGGGCTCGCTCAATCTGTTGCGCCTGGCCTTCTCAGACTTTTCTACCTCCTCAGTCTTCTGAAACTCCACCAGCCATCTATTCCAGTTCGTCTCCCCTACGTAGGAAGGTATCGTCCCATCCAGTCGATACGCCTTCTTCCACTCGTATATACGACTCTTATAAGAATCCCGCATTGCTAAATAGAATGTCGCCTTGATGGCATTCTCATCGTATATACTTCTGTCCCACCAAACCAACCCCTACAAAAGAAATACAATTAAACAAAGTAATTAATCAATTTACTTAACACAAAATAAATAAATAGAATTACCCTAAAACGAGGTCACCACGTCTGACGATGGCTGTTCGGGATATGCTCAAATTTCCACCATACTGGGTGGATACGAGACTCGTGTATAATCCTCAAATAGGTTGGGAATTCCTTCGATGAACCTCGTAACCTAAAAATTAATAAATTTATTTCAATATATGTAAAATAATTAAATTATATATTGAACACATAAAAAAATTGATTAAAATGTTACTTACCTATTTTCGAGCACAAATACCTCGATCCCTGTATTCTTGACCTCTATACCAGGCGTGCTCCCCGCCTCATCAGACGGGGTAGGTGGAACAGTATCATCAATAGATAAGTCGGCGGCATCATTGTCATCCTCATGGGGGCCCGAGGACGATGAGCTGAGAGAAACCTGACAATTATGCGGACCCCTGCCAGGCATTTAACATACAACACAGTTTTATTAATAAATAAAATTAATTAATTAATTTTATATATATATATATATATATATATATATATATGATTGTTTAGATTATCATTAACACTTAAAATCTTCAAACGGGCCTAAGGAATATTGGAATAATTCGAAACTTAGTTTCAAAATTCTCTATTTGATACTAATTCTCAAACGAGTGATCTATATATAATTGATTATCTACAATAATATGAATTGCATCACTTCGCCAAGGTTTCCAAATAAGTAATTGCCACCGTCACATTTTTAAAAAATATTTTAAAATTTTAAATAAAACCACATGACACCCTATCACGTTTTTTTAAAAGAAATTGAAAACTCGCTATTGGAGGGACAACACCTCCCGGCCGGCGCCGTAACCCACGTCAACATCCGACGGTATACAACCAACAACATCAATAGCAATAATATATATAAACAAAATTAAACCCCGGCCGATCACCACGGCCTCCCATGCATGTAAAATATACAAGTTTTTTTTTAAATCCCGGCGCCGATCACCACGGCCTCCCATGCATGAACAATATATATACAATATAATGGGTGCATACATATATCACAATATAATTAATTACAGATCAAACGTTATAGTTCGATACAATAAAACCCTATCTTCATAATTATTTACATGTATGCCCATAAAGTTTATCTAAAATTAAAAGCAGACCCTAACAATCTAAGTTAATACAATGAAACCCTATTTTCCTAATTATTTACTAAATTAACCCATAACTATCTAATTATATACTTTGTGTATGTATTTTCCAAAAAGTTAACCCATTTAGCCCTATTTTAAAATTATTTACGATTAGACCCTAATTTGAAATCAAAACTTCATTTCAAAGTTAAACTCTACTTGAAACCTAATTATTTAACTAGAAAATAAAAATAGAATTTTAAATAATTTTTTATTTAGTTTAAAATTATTTTAAAAACTATAAATTTATTTTCAAATTAAAATATAAACAGAATGATAAATTAACTCTTATTTATATTAAAATTATTTAAATCCTAAATTTTATTTAGAAAAAAAGATTTTTATTTAAAAAAAAATGATGACAGGATTTTAAAATAGATTTTTTAATTAAAACTAAAAATAATGATTAGAATTTTAATTAGTAAATTTTATTTATATTAAAAATACTTTAGAAATCGGATTTTTTTTATACAATGAAATAAAAACTTAAATTAGAATTAAAAAATACACCTGCATTCATGCTAACAATTTAAAAAGATTTGTTACACATGTTATAATAAGATGTTTTATTCTCAATATCGATCTTAAATGAAGTAGAAACACTTTTTTTTGCAAGGTTAGAAAATATAGCTTATATGAATATAAAATTACAACACACATTTTAAGAGCTTATAAGGTAAAGTTGAGAATATTTTTTAAGTAATTAAAAATACTCATTTGAAAATAAACATGCTTTATGATATTTCAAAATCTTCTTTATATGTTCAAGCATTAACTAAGTAAATTTCAATTTATTTTTAAAAACCCAGACATCTATTAATTCGAATTCTCTATTTACATCCAAAGATTAAATTCCTAACTTATAACAAATACAAAAAAGTCTCCAACCAATTTAATACACTAATTACCTCCAAACTCTTTCAAAGCCAAAATAAATAATTTAATAAAAGCTTAGCAAAATTAATGTCAATAATCAAATCAAAAAATTAATAAAACTTTGAAGAACTTCAACAAGGATAATAATAATAATAATAATAATAATAATAATTGAGAGGAAAAAATAATAATAATAAATACAAGTAGAGGGGGCGGCGGAGTGCGGCGGACGGGCTGGGCTGGGCTAGGACAGGGACGGACGGACGGGGCTGGGCTGGGCTAGGACAGGGACGGACGGACGGGGCTAGGCTGGGACGGTGACAGACGGGGCTGGGATGGGATAGCGATGGCGGAGTTTGATTTTTTTGTTGTTGGGTGTTGACAGAATGAGGCGGGGAACGAAGGAGTGGTATTTTTAGGTTAGAATCCTGACGGCCTTGCCCGTCAGGAAAGACGGTACTTATACACTAACGGGCACGGCCTTCAGTATATATTTTCATATTTTTTTAAAAAGAAATTATATCCTAACGGGCACGGCCGTCAGGATAATTAAGCGGGATAAACTCTCGCACTTTTCTTGAGGGGTTACTGACGAGGAAAATTGCTGACGGCCTAGGCCGTCAGTACATCCTTCAGGAACGTAATCCGCCAGGGAAGCCGTCAGTAAAGCTGACGGCCAGAAGGTTACTGAAAAGGAAAGTTGTTGACGGCCTAGGCCGTCAGTACATCCCTGAGGAACGTAATCCGCCAGGGAAGCTGTCAGTAAAGCTGACGGCCTTCTGGCCGTCAGTATTTCCGTCAATACTGCCGAGTTTTTTTGTAGTGCCAATATATTAGTCCAGAACCGAATAGTTCCTGTTAATTTAATCTTAATCAACGATAATTTAAATCATTACTATTTCATCAATTTCAGGTTGAATCTAGTTCCAGAGTTGAACTACCCTTTTGGCTCGTCCGTGAATTGTATTTGAGATAATTTTTATCTATAAGGCTTCCTTCGTGTTTTGACAGAGAGTAATATCTCATTTCAACCCTAGTTTGTGCTATATATTATTATGCTTTTTCATGAAATTATGAAATAAAAGACTAATAATCTTGAGGTGTCTCACTTGTTTGCATTTGAAAAAAAAACATTTATGATTCGGGTTGAAAGGCAAGACAAATGAAGTTGTTAAATTGCTTTGCTATTTCGGATATGAAATGTGGGTTATTATTATTATTTTATTTATTTTTCTTGGTTCTTCTGGGCTTAATTTCTCTAGTGTTCATTGCCAGATCTAAAACAGGTGAAGAAATAGCGGCTGATGCTGCATATGTGGACCTAAGAAGTCGATGCCCATATTTTTATGAATTAGGGTGTAAGCTTACACGACTGTAAGTTTCTTTTTACCCCTTTGGTTATTTTCGACTGAAATAATATAATATACAACAAAACTCTAAAAATTGTTTATCCATTTGTTTTCATGATTCTCACTTTAACTGGTATCGCAAACAATGTGTTCCTTTCCCTGACGGGAAAATTTTATTTTTGGTACATTATGTTGGTCATTTTTCGAAAAAGGTACGTGATGTTGGACAGCATCAAACTACGTCCATTAAGTTGGCGAATTCATCAAATTTGGTACAAAAAAAGCCCCATCTGGCTTTGATGCTTACGTGGCATGATTGAAACATTAACTATCATTTTTTATTTAAAAATAAAATGATAAACGAAAATAAATTACCTAAATCCCTATTTTACCCTCAATTGTTGTGCTGCTGGATAACAAGTGTCTGTTCATTTCCCACAATCAGTAAATCTCACCAACTTCTGAAATCCCCGTCCATTGAAGATCCCCGTCCTCAAGCCTAAATCTGCAAAATTTCACCCGAAAATCCAGTGCAAGAAGATAATTGAAAAACATCCATTTGTCTTCGTGATTCAACACGAACATGAGGCGTAGAGATCCGGATAAGAATCACAGGCCCCCACCCAGATACAGTAAGTTTGCGATTTCGTACATAAAATATGTTGATTGTTCTTTATTGTAAGAGTTCTGGATTATTGTGATATATGTAGATTAAAGTAGGGTTTTTTGTCCGATTTTGTTGTTAGTATGTGTCAATGATTTATTTATTGTTCTCGAATTAGGGTTTCTGAATTTTTGTGGTTGTTGGTATAGTAATTACATTCTTTATTGTTCTGAAAGCATATATTCTGACATGTATGAGTTGTTGTTTGCTTTTTTTTTTTGTGTGTGTGTGTGTGTTTTATCAAAGTTTGTGGTTCAGCATTGGTCTTACCATTTTTTTTTATTGTTTTGCATAAAGTGCATATGACATGTAGGGTCATGTAAAAGAATCTTCTTCTTATTATATGATTTTTGTCAATAAATCCTTATCTGAAGCATTATTTCCTTTCCTTTATTTGCTTTGCAATCAGTAAAACCAAATTACTCACTATATGTCTTCACTATGGGAGTGTTTTTGATGTGGGAGAATTTTCAGCATATCTAGGGGGTCTGAAATTGTGCTTGACTTTTGTGAACTAGATAGTGTTAGCATTTCTGAGTTTACAAAATTATTAGAGGTAGAAGGTGTCAAATTACCTATGAGACTCTATTACAAAATAAAAGGTGGTGGTTTTGTGTTAATTAAGACAGAATCTGATTTACATAAGCTATGAGATAGCCTGGATTCTATAAGGGAGGCTAATCTATATTTTGAGAGTTGTGTTGATGGGCTGGATGGGGAGGGTGTTGTTGATGGGATGGATGGGGAGGGTGATGGGCTTGATGGGGAGAGTGTTGTTGATGGGCTGGATGGGGAGGGTGATGGGCTACCTGGGGAGGGCGTTGTTGAATGGTTGGATGGGGAGGGTTGTGTTGATGGGCTAGATGGGGAGGATGGTATTGAAGAGGATTTAGAGGATAGTGATTATGATATGGAAGAAGAAACAAATGATGACCATGTTTTTAATGAGAGTGTAGATTTGGATGCTGAATGGTTAGGTGATGACATAATAGGCAATGTACATGAGCAAACTGAGGGTAGGAATTTAAGGGATGATGATATCATGTTGAGTGATGATGATTTAGCTAGTAAAGATGGTTCTGGTGATGAAAACTACCCTAAATTTCCTATTTCTAATCCACTTGAAGTATTTGATCCTAATTTCAAAACTGGCATGCTCTTTATCACAAAAGTTGAACTTAGGAAGACTATTCATTCTAGTGCTATTAAGTGCAAGAGAAATGTTAAAATTACAAGGAATGATAAAATCTATCTTCATGCCAAATGTGTTGATACAACATGTGATTGGAAGCTTCATGCACTTAAGCTTGTAGATTCTGTCACTTACCAAGTTATAAAGTTTACCCCACTCCACACTTGTTCTAGTACTGTGAAGATGAAAAACTTGACATCTACTTGGTTGGCTGAAAAATATCAAAACAAGTTTAAAAATGATCCAAAGAGGGGGGTAAAGGGATTTAGGAAGGATGTGATTGGGGAGCTTAAGGTGCATGTGTTTAATCAACAAGCATATAGGTGTAGGATGAAAGCCATAGCAAACTTAGATGGAACTCCTAATAATCAGTATGAGTTGTTGTGGGATTACTGTGAAGAAGTTAGAACAATCAACCCTGGTAGTACATTAATTTTTGGAACTGATGAAACTACTGGTGAGAATCTGTTTGATAGGTTTTACATTTGTCTGCATGCACTAAGAGAGTGGTTTAAGAGGGGTTGTAGGCCATTAATTGGGGTGGATGGTTGCTTCTTGAAAGGGACACATGAGGGAACTCTATTAACTGTAGTAGGTGTGGACCCTAATAACAACAATTTCCCCATTGCATATGTTGTTGTTTCTGTTGGGAATAAGGATAACTGGGCATGGTTCTTGCACCTTCTCAAAAACGACCTAGATATTCGGAAAGATCATGAGTGGACATTCACCTCAAACAAGCAGAAAGGGTTGATTGCTGCAATGCAAGAGATCTTTCCCAGTGCTGACCAGAGGTTTTGTGCTAAACATTTGCATGAGAATTGGAAGAAGGCTGGGTTTAGAGGTCAGTTCCTGAAGAATGCTTTTTGGATGGCAGCTAAAGCATGCACAGTGAATGAATTCAGAAGAAGAATGGCTACACTTAGGGATTTAGATGAGAAATCATGTGATTGGTTCAGTGATAAACCAGCCCACCAGTGGAGTAGGTCTCATTTCAATTCCTTTCCCTAAGTGTGACATGTTGCTGAACAATGTTTGTGAGAGTTTTAATGCCAGCATCCTTGAAGCTAGGGATAAACATATTGTGTCTATGTTGTAGTGGATCATGGAGTACTTAATGAAGAGAATGCAAAAGAACATGGATAATGCAAATGCAAACTGGAGTGGTACTTTTGTCCCAAGATTCAAGAGATAATTGATGGACATGTGGAAAATCTGGTTGAGTGTATACCCATTAAGGCTGATGAGTACAATTTCCAGATTGAGTGTGCTAATGGGGATCATTTTAAGGTAAACCTGAAGGACAAGAAATGTGGATGTAGGAAGTGAGGATTGAGTAGAATCCCCTGCATTCATGCTATTAGTGCTATTCACTTCCAGGGGTGGGATCTGGAGGATTTTTTTGATCCTTGCTATAGGACTGAAACATACAAGAGAGTGTATGAGCCTGCAGTTATGCCTATTGATGGCAGGAATGAGTGGACCCCCACTGGTTTTTTGCCTCCATTACCACCAAACCTTGGGAGGGGAGCAGGTAGGCCAACCTAAATCATAAGAAGAGAGCCTAATGAGACAAGAAGCAATGTCAGAAAAAGAAATAGGTTCAAGCCCAGAGTTGTCGCAGCTGATAACAAGATTAAGAGGCAGCAAGTTGAAGCCAAGTGCAGCAATTGTAAAGAAAATGGACACAACAAGAGAAGTCGCCCATTTTTGAAGCCATCTCACCCAACTCACCCTGGAGAATCACTTTCTGAAGTTACCCCTCCCAAGTTGTAGGTTAAGTAAATTATTATTTATGTTATTTTACCTTTTTCACATATTATCTATTATGTGAAATTGTTTATTAATTTTATTCTTTTATTTTTCTATATTATGTAGGTAAGAACAAGGGGTCAGCAAAGCAAGATTTCAACTAAGGTTCCAACTCAAGACTCTGTGATTGGGGACAAACCAGTCAAAGCTGTGAAGAAAAATGTAAATAATTTCCAAACCCTAATTTTACTTTCTTTCAAACCCTAATTTTGTTTTTTTTTTCCAAATTACTATTGTTAAACCCTATTACTCTGTTGGTTTTGTTTTCATCCAAAAGATGCAGTGAATAAAGTAGTTAAAGCAAGAAAGAAAAATGTAAGTAAATTATCGAACCCTAATTTAATTTTATTTTTTTATATTTTTCAAACCCTAATACTTTATCTTATATTTTCAAACCTTAATGCTTTAATTCCTGTCAAACTCTTATTTTATTTTTTTTATATTTTCAAACCCTAATACTTTATTTTATATTTTCAAACCCCAATGCTTTATTTTATATTTTCAAACCCTAATGTTTTAATTCCTCTCATACTCTAATTTTATTTTATTTTTTATATTCTCAAACCCTAATGCTTTATTTTATATTTTCAAACCCTAATGTTTTAATTCCTGTCAAACTCTAATTTTATTTTATTTTTTTACTAATTAGCCAAAAGGTGCTACAACTTCTGGTCAGTTGCTACAAGGCACCCAGAGCCCAACTATGCACCAGCAGTTGTTAAAAGGCAGGAATCCTGGTGGTGTCAAAATTATTGAACCTACTGTTGTTGGCCAATTCATACCTAGTCAGGAGAGTTGCATTACAAAAAGGGACACCTTGCTGGAACAAATATTCAGTGAAAGTGGACAGAAGTACAGTTCTATTTCCAGCTTGATTGCCACTCTAAACCCTAAGCCAAAGCACCCTAGTGGTCAGGATTGGAAAGGGAAATAGTCTATGTGATTTTACTATTTTATGTACTTGTGATAGACAATCTTTATTTTGTGTAATGTGGTGATCCTATTTTTTAAGATTGACAATGTTCTTTTGATAAAACTGTATAAGGTTTTCATTTTCTTAGTTGGTGTGTAATCCTTGTTTTGGGATGACACTTGCTAGTTTTTGTCATCCTTGTTGGGATTGTTAGTTTATGTACTTGTAATCCTTGATGAAACTGGGATTGCTACTTTATGTACTTGTAATCCTTGTTTTGGGATGAAACTGTGTAATGTTTTGTAAGCTTGGAATTATGAAAACAAGAATTCTTAGTTGGGGTTGCGGTGTAATTCAGGTTTTGTCTCATTTTACTCATCTATAACTTGTTTGAATTGGTATTTGTCTGGTTTTGCCTCATATTATCACCATTTCACAAATGTCAGTTGTATTCATTTGTATACAAATTCCTTCAGCCCAAAACCAAAGTAACTATCACTTTTTTTTTCAAACATGCTTCTATTCTAACCCTGTTGTCCCAATGCAGGAGACTGTTAAAAATAGCTAACAATACATTAAATTAAACAACCTGCTTCAAAAAATTTAACACAATTCAATTACTCGTACATCATGAAAAAACTGCATTAAAAAAACTACAAAGAACCAAAGTTTAACGAATGTTAAACTTGCTTAAATACATTAAAAAACTGCACAGAAGATCCATTACATTAAACAACCTTATATTATGAAATTACATGAAAAAAAACTACACAGAACCAAAGTTTAATGAATGGTTAAACTTGCTTAATTACATTAAAAAAACTGCACAGAAGATCCATTACATTAAACAACCTTACATTATGAAATTATATGAAATTATACTTGCTAAATCACATCAAAATAGTTCCATAAAAACATTCATTACATAAATATTAAAATGGGGTAAATTACACTAAAGCAATTGAATAAAAGATTTTTGAGCCACAAACAATGGTAAAGACTAGAAAAATAAGAAAATGGGCTCATCGCAGATCTTAGATGACACCAACACACGTTTTTCAATTGGACTGCTCAATCACTTTTGAAACCACATCACCAGAAGAATCACCCACGAAATCATGAGTCATAATTGTACCTTCTTCTTCTTTCCAGTTATAATTTCCATTTGGGCATCATATTTCTCCTTCAGCCTACTAATTTCAACTACATGTTTCTCCTCCATGGACTTTATGTCGGTCAGAAGCTCTGCGATTTACGAGATGATAAGGGATCATCCCAATTGAAAAAATTACAACCACCATGATTCTGATTCCTGCAACCGTGGAATCTTTTATCCAAATTTTGTTTTACGCCACACGTTCGTAGCTCGGCCTTCTTGTTGCAGTAACATTGGAAGTGAGAAGCAGAAGAAGCTGGGTAAGAAGAAGCGGAGGATTGAGACGATGACGACATTTTTTTCCTTACCTGCGGAGGACTGAGCATATGAAATTGGGGAGATTTTTTTTTCCTGACCTAATCGCGTAAGAAATTGAGGAGGAGAGGTGATGGTTTCATCTGTGAAATTGGGAAAAAAAATAAGGGAGTTATTCAGCAACAATTGAGGGTAAAATAGGGATTTAGGTAATTTATTTTCGTTTATCATTTTGTTTTTAAATAAAAAATGATAGTTAATGTTTCAATCATGCCACGTAAGCATCAAAACCCGATTGAGCTTTATTGTACCAAATTTGATGAATTTGCCAACTTAATGGACGTAGTTTGATGCTTTCCAATATCATGTACCTTTTATGAAAAACAGCCAACATAATATACCAAAAATGAAATTTTCCATTTTCCTGGCATTCTGAGATATGCTCGTTGATACTTGAATCAATCACACCATAAAATTAAAGGTTATTAATAAGTTCTTAACGCTGAGCTCGTTTTCTTATTTTATAATGAATGGACAGCATTGGTGACAAACCATAGGCCCATTTATACTCGTGGCGTTTCAGATCAGATACAAGGATGTTTAGCTTAAGGCCCATAAACTGACAATGACAGTGACCCCCAAATACTTGACCCTTTTAACTAATGAAGAAACCAAACGTGAGTGCATTGAATATATGAATTATATGCTATTTTTTCAGTTTGAAGGTTGATAAGTCCAAAAGTTGGGCTACCAAATATAGGGGGCACTAACCTCAAAATAGAGATCAGTGACCTGAGACTGCTTTTGAATACGCCACAGCGACCTGCCAAATCCTCCGTGAATCTCCTGGCGACCTCCCTGATCCTGCAAAACAGCGCCTCAAACGGGCCGAATTTCGAGCCCATTAAGGCCCTCTGACGCTTAAGTTAATAAGCGAAATCAACACTCAACTCTTCTCTCCAATAAACAATAATATGCTAAAGCGATATCGACTTAGAAAAATAATGAGAGGCACACGCCTCTTTATATAAAGACAGGAGAAGTGTCCCTCAATCTAGGGTTACCTTCTATAACCATAATTCCATTCATACTACAACTCTATAACCGACTCTCAATTGGGACTCTCTCCGCATGTTAAGTTCTCATATATAACAAATCTCTTCAATACAACAGGCTTGGGCCCTTTGTACAGCCCACCGAAGGCCATATAACACAATCACCTTAAGCCCACAGGCTTAACATTCATAAAACCCACAATCAAGTTCAAGTGTACAGTTCAAAACATAAGAGTCGCGACCCTATATGAGAAACTCATTCACATACTATAGGTCGCTACTCTACACAAACCAGCTCGCTTACCTCACAAAGACACAATACAGCTCGCTCATCTTGCAGGAGGAACACCCTCTCCCAAAAATGAGATTGCTTACTACAAATAATTCCGTACAACAAATAATATCACGTATGGACATTTGGTCCGTATCAAAGGTGATATATATTGGTAACTTATTTTGAAGTGTATGAGGCCAGTCAATCTTCGGTAGCTACGTTTAAGAAGTGGCGGATGGGTGGGCCCAAATTTCAGATTGCTCTCGTTCTCGGAAGGAGGAAACCGACTTAAATGGGTGAGAAATTAGTTGGCGCGAGTGGATGAGTTTGACCGACGTGAATTATATGTTCACTTGTTTCGATTTGAATTTTCAGAATGGTAAGTTGTAATAATTCATATACTGCTGTGAATTATAAGTCACCGGAGAGGCTTTCTTATAGTCTATAGAATACCATTAACGATGTGCCTGATAGATTTTGCATATCCGTTCTTGAATTATATTTATATTGTGATGTATGTTAATGTACTGCACAAAAGATTTTGCCCATTGGATTGAGTAACTATATATTTAGGCATTTGGCATTCGTAATTATTTGTGGTTTTACTGTTACACGTTTCTTTAAATATTCTTAAGATTAAAGATTAGCAGTAACATGCACAAGTTATGGATTGAATGTAAAAAAAAAAAGTTATGGATTGAATGTGATATAAAACTTTATTTTTCCTGCTTGATTTTGAGTAGACTTGCTATGTTTAGTCAAATACAGGACAATTTGTTTTGTAACATGTTTGTTTGATTTTTTAGGAATTCAAGGGCTATGTTTTAAAGATTATGGAGGTTGTGAAAGAATGAATGAAATTTATTTTTTGTGTTAACGGAGATGCATTGGATGAATGAATTGATCCATTCCTATTTTGTGAAACGTCTTGGTTAATTTTTTTTTATTTTTTTGTTGTTTTTCTTGTAAATTTGTAATGTAAAATATTTTTTATGTATATTGGATGCTTTTGTTAACATTTGATGTTAATTAGTTTTAATTTTCATGAAATATGAATTAAATTATAATTATTTGATATTTATAGGTTGGGATGAGGATAGGTAAAATATAATGGACATTTAATTCTTTTTTTTAAATGATTATTTTGGAATTTAGATGGATTATATTCAAACCGATGTTAATGATCTCTATGTCAACGACATCAGTTCCTCAAGAAACCGATGTTATCGCTCAGTATTATTGGTGGCGCTTTATAGCTAAGAAGCGCCACCCACTTCTGTTTTTGGTGGCGCTTCATCATAAGAAGCGCCACCCGCTTCAGTGTTCGGTGGCGGTTCAACCGAATTTCACCATTTTTGGTGGCACTTCATAGATAAGAAGAGCCACCTGTCATTTTTTTAGTGGCGGTTTGAACCGCCACCCGTGTTTCTTTGACTTTAAGTGTTACCTGGATTAGTGGCGGTTCAAAAGCGCCACCAATCAGCCTTTTTACACTAGTGCGAGCTCTTCGCTTTCTCCATTTATGGTGATGTTGTTACCATGGTTGGTTGTTCCTTTGTATTACCTGCGGTGTTTGATCTCCTTCAGTTTGTGCCTTCTGATCTTTATTCTTATTTTTACCCGTATCCGAATTGAAGTTCAGAGTTTGGGATATGATATCTCTTCCTTTCATGTTTACTTTGTTAAAATATCACGTCTTTCACTCAAGGACTCGATGTCCCTCGTATTCCCACAGAAGGCGCCACTTGATGCGATCAAAAATATTGACTCACCAAGAATGAGTCATTGATCTTCGAACTACTCTTGCCGATCTGATTGACCTACAAAACAAAACCCAAGTTGACAGCCCCGGCATATGCTCTCCGATACTTAAATCAATCCCCTAAATTCCCTTTATATAGACAAGAGACGTGTTCACAAGCTAGAGTTCCCATATCCTATTTATATCACAATACCATAATTAATCACCGACTTAGAATTAAGATTTCTCCTATATGCTAAGTTACCATAAATATTGGAACTCTCGTATTTTGTTAAGTTACCATAATAATCATGGGCAATAATCATTCCATACCTTAGTTCGCAGAGGTTCATACCATACCATCCATACAAGCCCGTCGGGGCCTATACCATAACCATGTAGCCTAACTCTCCCTATCGAGTTGTTATAAATATAAATATCATTTTAACCCATAAGAGTTAGCCGATTCAATAGAAGAGATTGCCTTACAGACCTAACTCGACATGCATGTCTGATAGAAAAACAAGGAGTTCATTGCGAGATGATATGATAGAACAACGAGCTTATAGATTTTCATTGATATTTTTCATACTTTACAACAATGGGTTAAGCGGCTATTTATAGAAATACTACTCACAGAGCTAACCCTAAATTGAGCGGCCAGATACGCTACTGTACATCTGATAACGGCTACCTATAATGTGTATCCAATAATGCTACAGTACAGTCAGCTAGCTGTAACGTACTGAATTAGGACTGACATCGTCAGATGCAGTGTAGGCTCCAAGTAAACTAAGCGGGCTCTCATGATGACCTCGCGTCTGATTTATCAAGTCGGCAGTCATGCAAATTCAAGTGGCCAGGTCGCTGCTGCTCGGGTCGGCATTCATGCGACCTCATGGAATCAGGTCATTGCTGCTCTGGTCAACTCTCATGCGACCTCATAGATTTAGATCGCCTATCAGCTTTAATATGTCTCCTCAATTCTGTGGTGGCTCCAGCAAATATGCCCAATTTGTTTTTGAGCCTGTCATAGAATTGTCCTTATAATGGCTTGGTCATGATGTCGGCAACCTGGTCTATAGCTGGAACATGTCTTACTGTGATCACCCCACTTAATACCTTTTCTCTTATGAAGTGATGGTCCAGCTCAAAGTGTTTAATTCTATCATTGCTATAGGATTGGCAGAGATCGAGATTGCTCCTGGGTTATCCATCCAAACAATGTTAGGTTTAGCTTGCTTGATCCTCAAGTCTTGCAGCAGAGATTTTATCCACATTATTTCACAAGTTGTTATTGCCAAACTCCTATATTCAGCTTCTGTAGAGGACCTTGAAACAGTAGGTTGTTTCTTCGCTTTCCACGAAATCAGGTTGATTCCAAAGAAAACATAAGATCCTGAAGTTGATCTTCTATCATCTATGTCAGATGCCCAATCTGCATCTGCATATGCCACTGTGTCAAAATTGCTGCATTTGCTTAGCTTCAATCCGTAATCCATGGTGCCACTTAAATAACTGATGATCCTTTTGACAGCTTTTCAGTGTTTGTCGAGGGGGTTCTGAATGAATTGACTCACCTTGTTCACAGCAAAGCTAATGTTAGGTCTAGTTAGAGTAGCATATTGTAATGCACCACCAATTTGCCCCTTATAGTGACTTGGGTCCTCAATCGTCTTACCATAGATTTCTGAAAGAGGAGGAGTGACCATCATAGGCGAGCTGACGCCCTTTGCCCCCTTCATTCCGGCTCTTTCAATAACTTCTTGGATGTATTTCTCTTATTTCAGCAGGATACCATTGGATGCAGAACTTCTATGCCCAGGAAGTAATGTAGAGGACCTAAATCCTTCAAAGAAAAATATTTGCCAAACCAGAAATTACTACATCAACTTCAGTGTCTTTACTTCCAGTGATGATGATATCATCAACATAAACCATTATGATTGTGCAAGAATCTGCAGTATGTTTGATATACAAAGAGGTGTCAGATTGAGAGATGGAGAAACCGAGAGAGGTGAGTGCATTTCCAAACTTGTTGGACCAATCTCTAGAGGCTTGCTTCAAACCATATAGAGCTTTTCTTAACTTACACACAAGATGTGGTGAATTTGGAGCCTCAAAACCAGGTGTTTATTCCATATAGATGTCTGAGTCAATATCTCCATTTAGAAAGGCATTATCAACATCAAGCTGCCTCAGTTTACATCCCTTGGTGAGGGCCAAAGACAAGATTATCCTGATGCTAGCAGGCTTTACTACAGGCCTACATGTTTCATTGTAGTCCAGCCCTGCAGACTGAGAGTATCCCTTGGCTACTAGCCGGGCCTTGTGTCTATCAATTGAGCCATCTAAGTTTCTATTGATTTTGAATATCCATTTACATCCAACAGGTTTTCTATCAGGGGGAGCTCGCACTAGGTTCCAAGTGCAATTTTTGAAAAGAGCTTGAAGTTCTAAGGTCATGGCTTCTTTCCATTCTGGGATGCACAGTGCTTCATGAACTGCTTTGGGCTCAACAGCATTGTGTTATCATTGTGGCATAAGTTTTAGGCTTGGAGATTCCTGATTTGGACCTTGTTTGCATATGATGTGTACCTATAATAGTCTGAACACTAGATGCATGATTAGAGACAGTAGGTATGCTATCATGCTCAATAGATAAATCTATAGTGATCTGACCAATGGGAATATTGGAAGAGTTAGAGGATGTATGAGAAGTAGGTGAGGAAGGTCTAGAGTTTTGAAGGGTGGCAGGAGACGAAGGATGTGCACTTGAGTTCGCGACCTCATTACTTGAGGGCGCAGTGTCCTGGAGTTTGATCAGTGGTGTGTAATGAAAGAATTTGCTTATGTCAGGAGGAGGAAGTGTTAGGCTATGTGGTATGGAAAGGAAATTTGTTTTCTTGGAATTGGACATGTCTTGTAATTATGATTTTGTTGGAGAGAAGAAGGATTTTGTAACCTTTGTGAAATAGACCGTACCTAATGAGAATACACAGATGGCTTCTACGTTCAAGTTTGTTTTTATTGTAAGGTCTTAGGAAGGGAAAACATAAGCAGCCAAAATTTCTGAGGTAAGTGTAATCAGGTTTCTGCTTGGTGACAACCTCAAAATAGATTTGTAGTTCAGCATTTTGCTTGGGGTTAGATTTATGAGATAGGTCGCACTGGTAAAAGCTTCACTCCAATACTTGAGGGGAAGGTTGGATTGAGAAATCAAGGAGTGAGCAACTTCAATAACATGTCTGTGCTTTCTCTCAACCATTCCATTTTGTTCTGGAGTATAAGGGCAGGAACAGGATGTGTTTTGTCCCGACTTGATTAGGAGTGTCTTTTAAACTAATAAACTCTCCACCTCCATCTGAGTGGAAAGTTTTGATAGAGGTGCCAAACTGATTCTCAACAAGAGTTTTAAAGTGTATGAATGCAGCCTTGGCATCAGATTTAGCTTTGAGTAAATAAATCCAGGTATATCTGGAAGCATCATCAATGAAGCTAATATAATATCTGAAACCATTATGAGAAGTAACAAGAGATGGTCCCCAAACATCACTATGAATGAGATAAAGAATATTGTGGTTGTTGTGGCTCGTTTTGCAAAAAGGAAGTTTATGCATTTTGGATTTCAGACAGTCAACACATAAAGAATCATCACTTTTATTTAAAACAGGTAAATTACAATGTGTTAGAGCTTTCTTTACATCATCAAAGGCGGGATGACATAATCTAGAATGTCAAAGATCTAGGTCTAATTTATTTCTAAGCTCTACAACGTTGACACTTGATTGAAAATCTGAAATGTGATGTTCTTAGATAGGTGACAGTTGGAAGTGATAAAGTCCATCCTTAAGGTTCTCTTTGAGAAGAACAGCTTTTGATACTTGATCCTTCACAAGACAAAAAGAGGAGTGAAATTCAAAAAAAAAAAACATTGTTGTCTTCGGCGAATTAAGATACACTAAGAAGGTTTCTAGTTATTTTAGGAACATGAGATTGTTTAGAATAAAGGAATGATGATGATCAGCAGTTTTCATTATAGAACTACCATGAGCAATAGGCATACCTGCTCCACTAGTTGTCTGAATGCTTTCTGGCCCTCTGTAATCTGTGGCCATGTTGAGGTTGGACAGGTCATAGGTCAAGTGATTTGTCGCTCCAGAGTCAGTGTACCATTAATCTTTTCCTCCTTCATTTTCTCCATTTCCAAAGCTTGCTATGTTGGCCACAAAATTCCCAGTTGATTTGCCTCCTTGTTGAGTCTTGTTTCCTGAGTTCATTTGATAGTTGGAGTCAAGCCTGTAGTAGCACTTATCTGCAGTGATTATTATATCCACATATCTGGCATCTAGGTCTATTGGTTCCAAATCTGCCCCCTCTGCCTCTATATCCATTGCCGCTTCCAGTACTACTTCTTCCTCTGTTGCCTTGGAACTGATAGGTATTTCCGCCTTTACCCCTTCCTCTATTTCTAGGAAATGTTGTCCGAGTGGTGAGATTGGCACTAAATTGCGAGTTATCAGCATCACCAAGGCTTTTAATAGTCTCAATCTTGTTTTCAAGCTCAGCAGCATAGAGTAAGCTTCCATCATAGTGACTCTTTCATTCCTAGTAGTGATTGAAACCATGAGGGCATTATACTCAACTCCTAAACCATTCAGGAGATACATGATCTGGTCATTTTCATTGACTCTTTCACCAATCGAAGCTAACATATCACACACATATTTAACTTTGTTAAAATAATCATTGATCTGCAGGTTTTCCTTTTTAAGGGATTGAAGTTGAAGCTTATGCTGCGTAATTTTAGCCCTGTTATAATTAGAAAAATTGGTTCTAAGGCAATTCCATATCTCACTAGCCGATCTTAGACCAACAGTGGTAGTAAGAACACTTTCACTCAACGAAGATAACAACCATGAGACAATCAATTGGTCTTATTTCATCCATTTAACATACTCAGGATTAACAACGATACCTGATGACGATCCTTCATTAATCACCTTATTTGGAATAACATGTTCCCCATTGATAAATTCTTCCAGTCCATATCCTCGTATGGCTGCTAGGACCTATTGCTCCCATAGTAGTAAATTACTGTCATTCAGTTTGATACTCACCAGCTGGCTTTGTAGGTGGATGGTCTCCACACTTCGAGCTGGATTGTTTTGAGTCGTGGCAAATTCCTCTGTTGCCATGATTTGAATGGAATTAAAAGATGAAAAAAATGGATCACAGGCAGGAACAACCCTTTCTGATACCATGATAGAAAAACAAGGAGTTCATTGCGAGCTGATATGATAGAACAGCGAGCTTATAGATTCTCATTAATATTTTTCATATTTTACAACAATGGGTTAAGCGCTTCATCTCTCTCTGTTTTTCCTTCTTGCCAGAAAATTCTGACCTTGTTCTTGAAGATATCGCGATCATCTTGAGAGTGAGATTCGTGTGAGAGTGGTGTTGGGGTTCGGGTCAATGGGGATCTACGAGCGCCGCCTTGGGTCTTCGTTAGAGGGGTTACTAGGTGTGCCGGCGGTGGTTTGGGATTCCAGGAAGACTAGCCGGTTTACTGCGTTGTAACGGGGCCTTTGTTGTTGGAGATTTTATAGCAATACTACTGACAGAGCTAACCCTAAAATGAGTGGCCAGAAATGTTATACCTATAATTTGTGTCCAATAATGCAACAGTAAAGTCAGTCAGTTGTAATGTACTGAATTAGGGTTGACACCATCAGATATAGTGTAGGCTCTCTATTCCTTGATAATCAAAGCCCAAAGATGTAGTAAACTCAGCGGACTCTCATGATGACCTCGCGTCCGATCTATCAAGTCGGCAGTCATGCGACTTCAAGTGGCCAGGTCGCTGCTACTAGGGTCGATATTCATGCGACATCATGGAATGAGGTCGCTGTTGCTTTGGTCGACACTCATGCGACCTCATAGAATTAGATCGCCTATCAAATTTAATGTCGACCTGAATAGTTGATGTCGTATCAATGTATACGGGGTCATGCTAATATATTCTTACAAGCAATCAGAGGCACACATGAAATCAAAAGGGAAATTTGTATAGATGGTCATTGTTTGTTGATGCCTTAAATAAAGTAGAAGGACCAATAAATGTGATGCATTGAAGACGTTCGTTGGCAAAAGCAGCTATACTTAATGCATGCATGAGATGCGGATAACCCTCAATCAGCTTGTTTTGTTTGGCCCCCCAAATTGTGTACCCTAAAAGTCAAATCCCAAATCCAGGACCTCATGAATTATGCTGCCAATGGTGAGTTTGAAAAAGTAGGGGACAGTTGAAGAAAAATAAACCATTTGCTCACTTAGAGAACAACATGCATTTACTCTATTAAAAGGTGTACAGTTGAGTTTTAGTGGACCTACCATGTGCTTCTTAGTAACTAGTTCGAATATAAATACGCTAGTCATTTTATTCTTGCATGCACTTCTATGTTTTTGAGTGTTTTTTTTTTTTTAATTAAGAAATGATGAGTGCATTATCTAAGTCTGTTCTTGGTTTAGGTTTGGTGTTGTTTTTTGTTGTTGGTGTGGTTGTTGCTGATGTCAAGGGAGTTGAAAATGATGAGAAGTTCTTGCATAAGCCTTTCCTGCGCAGGCCTTTTCTTGGGAAAGGCATTGGGGGAGGTTTAGGGCATGGTATTTATCGGAAAGGGTTTAAGCATCGGTTTGGTGGTGGAGGTGGTGGTTTAGGCGGAGGCGGCGGTCTTGGTGGAGGGGGTGGTTTAGGTGGCGGTGGCGGGCTTGGTGGTGGAGTTGGTTTGGGCCATGGCGGAGGTCTGGGTGGTGGGATTGTCACGGCGGAGGATTAGGAGGTGGCGCTGGTGGTGGGCTGGGTGGAGGCGGTGGGCCTTGGCGGAGGTGGTGGTTTAGGCCATGGCGGAGGTCTTGGTGGTGGGATCGGTCACGGCGGAGGATTAGGAGGTGGCGCTGGTGGTGGGCTGGGTGGAGGCGGTGGGCTTGGCGGAGGTGGTGGTTTAGGCCATGGCGGAGGTCTTGGTGGTGGGATCGGTCACGGCGGAGGATTAAGGAGGTGGTGCTGGTGGTGGTCTCGGTGGAGGCGGTGGTTTAGGAGGTGGCGGTGGTCTTGGTGGTGGAGGTGGTGGAGGCTTAGGTGGTGGGGCTGGAGGAGGACTTGGAGGTGGGGCAGGAGGAGGTGTGGGTGGCGGTGGCGGTTTTGGTGGAGGAGGGGGTGGCGGATTAGGTGGTGGTGCTGGAGGAGGCTTTGGAGCGGGTGGAGGTTTGGCGGTGGTGGTGGATTAGGAGGTGGAGGTGGAGGCGGCTTTGGGGAGGGGGAGGTGGAGGTCTAGGTGGTGGCGCCGGTGGGGGCTTTGGTGGTGGTGGTGGATTTGGAGGTGGGGGCGGCCATTAAATTGGTCCTCTTTATTATCATTAGTACAAATTGGTGGTGCATTGCGTGTTGATAAGTATGAAGTTTGGAGGTGTTTAAGTAGTAATTCTTCTTACAATATTGGTGGTAAAGGCTTGGCCTCATTTGAAAATGTATTGTTTTCCAGTTTGGAGATAGTATGTAATAGACATTACATTCATGAAAATGGTAGCAAACACTAAGGCGTGAGAAACTTGTCTGAGCTACTTGTGTGCGTGTAACGTTTTCGCCATATGCAATTGTAATGAGTTTTCTCGGTCGTTTAACATTGTACAATTATTTGCATTATATATATTAGTAATTAATATCGTATCATTATTATTATTATTATTAAAATAGTTTGTCTGCTGAATTAAATTTTTAATCTTAATCATGTGTGGCCATTTAAGCATTCATAATACATTGCTTATAAATTTATAATTGAGCCAAGAGAAGGAAAATTGTTTGTTAAAGAAAGAGTGTGTGCAGGGAAATAAATGATAGGGAAAGAAAGAGTGAAAAAGTAGTTGAAATTTTTTTAGAAATTTTTGTTAGAAATTTGTTCAGGTGAGTGGAAAATTTTCAGGGCCCAATACCCATTCACTTGGGGTTTTTTTAGATGATTGAAATTATTTCCCTTTCATTCCAATCGCAGCCTAAATTTTTCTTGGGAGGGGCGGGGGACAAGAAGTTCTTATCAAGACGGTTCTACGAGAAATCCCGACTTATGCCATGACATGTTTTTTAATTCATGTATCTATATGTGAAGAAATTGAGTGTGCCAAATTTTGGTGGGGTCTGGAAAATGGTAAAAGAAATTTGCATCGGTACACTTGGAGCCGATTATGTAATCCTACCTATTTGGATTAGCATTCGTTTGAATTTTTAATTCTAGTATCCATAATTATAAAGTATTTGAAATTCAATGAATAGCAAGAATTCATATTTGTTATAGGATTCAAAATCCTTTACTCTTTACTTTTTACTGTAAATATCAAATCATTTTTGAAAAGTGGGTAATTACATTATATTTGATATCAAATCATGTGTGAAAAGTGGATGATAGTGTATTCACTAAAAAAAATAGTGAAATGCTGACGGGCGGAACCCGTCAGCATGAGTTTGCTGACGGGTAGCGCCCGTCAGCATTTTTGGCGTCAGTAAATAATTTGCTGACAACATTAATGAACCCGTCATAATTTCCTGACGGACTGTTGACGGGATTCGCCCGTCAGCCAATCTCCCCGCCATAACCCGGGACCCGTCAGCAAATGCTGACGGGTTTCGCCCATCATCATTCATAAATTTTATTAATTTTTTTTTTAATTTTATTGAAATTTTTACCTGTTTTTATCACATATCAATAATTCAGTAAGAAAACTAATTTGCATTTCCCCAAAAAATATAAAATTAAATTAATTAACAACTTTATCGTATAGTTTATAAAATATAAATAAACTACCAAATATAAATAATATTCGTTCATAAATCAACTAAATCGCCGCATCATCATCATCAGCAGCAGCAGTAGGAGTAGGAACTAGACCAGCAGCAGCATTAGAAAATCGTCGTCGACGTCGCGCTGCCATCGCTGCGGCGACTTCCCTCATCACCTGGTCACGGAGAGCCTCCTCGTTTTGTAGCATCTGACGTGTATGCTCCTCACGCATGGCTTGGAGCTGCTCCTGATGTGCACGCTCAGCTCCATGTGCGTCTGGAGCTCTGAGACACGGCTATCAGGAATAGAGGAGGTACCGCCTCTGGAACTTTTCAAAGCCAGAAGAGTTCCTAAACATCCCGTGCCAAACCTCCAACCCTACTTCACCCCGACGGTCTGTAGATAGACCGTGTTCTCGTCGACGGAGGCAGGATCCGGTGATGAAGCACGAGCCTCCTCCAGAGTTCTCTGATACTCCTCCTGCAATATTTTGATTGATGTATTAATTACCGTTACGAGGATAAAAAATGAAAGATATATATTTATATTAATTATATCTAAAAAATACTTACAAAAATCTGCTGCGATTGAATATCAGTGAAAGAGCCGTCGGATTTCTGGTGCATGGTCAGGAAAAGTTCGAATGCAAGGGGTTCCCTACCCAAATCCTCGCGTTATATACAATATTTCAATTATTTTTTAATTTATGAAATAATTAATTACTTACGAGTTAAATTTACAAACATATTTTTAAATGACTTACGAGCTGACGTGCATGACCAATCGCAGTGCGAGACCCTCTTTGGTACTTGGCTATCCCAGTACCCGGTCCGCTGGGCTCGCTCAGCCTATTTCTGCTTCGCTGCTTCTTGTTCTCTGGCTTCTCGAATTCCACCAGCCATCTATTCCAAATTTGCTCGCTGATGCACTTGGCCACCGTCCCCTTCAGTTTCCACGCCTTCTTCCATTTGTTGAGACGGCTTCGATACAAATTTGCCATAGAACTGTAGAAATTCTTCTGTACGACCGCCTCGAAATATACGCTCGGGTCCCAATAACAGCGCTTTTGCAAAATAAAACAAAATAATTGGATTAATAAAAATCATTATATATAAAAACTTTTCGAAAACCATATTAGTTTGATTACCCTAAACTCGGGCCACCACAACTGACGATGAGAAGCGGGAATATGCTCGTACTTCCACCCATCGGGGTGTATACAAGCCTCGTGGATCTCCCAATAGATAGTCGGTAACTCCGTCGATTCACTACGTATCCTGGTAAAATACAGAATTTTATAGGGCAATATATTGAAATAAATAATTTATTACTTACAAAAATTAAATTAAAGTTACTTACCTCGGGGGGACAACAAAGATCTCGACCATGCCAGGATGTGATGGCATGAGTCCTCTCGATATACTGGCCTCAGACGCCGGGGTGGTTGGAACCGTCGGCAGGGTCATTGGAACCGTCGGCGGGGTTACTCCCGATAAGTCCATCATATCATCGTATTCATCGACGATGATGAGAACAAAGAGAAGGACGACCCGAAAATGGGCCTCGAGAAGAATGGCCACTACTTCTCATCTAAAGAATATAATAATTTACTTTACCAACGGCTTTCGCACGTCGTTTACTAATAATTTATTTACTCAAATAAAACATAATGAGTTGTGTTTAATTAATATTTAAGTTTTGATATACATGTTTGATTGGTGACATTATTATATTTTAAGTGTAACAACTGATTATAATATAATATTTTAAGGTTTAGTAAAAGTGACATGTTTTAGTGATAATGTGATTATTTAATGTGAAAGTGATAATATTTCTATATAAATAAAACACAATACTTAAATTTAAAAAGTCATAAAATCATGTTTCTATAAGAAAACTTATCCAAATCAACCATTAAACTAGATTTGAAAAAAAAAATAAAAATAATCGAACCTTCATAAAAAGCCCGGCTTTGTACACTTTATCTAACTGATCAGATTCTAGTTATTTTTTCAGTTTCAACTGGTCAATAATTTTATTAGCCACAATCAATTCCTCGACCATCTTAACAACATCCGATTTTCTCACGGGTTCAATCCTCGATCTCTAATCCGATCTTCTCACGGGTCAAACCCTCGATCTCTAATTTCATTTTTACAATCATCGCTATCGATCGACTGCATCGTCGGGATTTTTGGCATTTTTGATGATTTTGCCCCTGCGGCTCTCTGTATAAACCCCACATCTTTTCCCAACAAAGACATCCACTCTCCTCCCAACTCTTGCATGGGTTTGGGATTTAATCTCTCTCTCTCTCTCTCTCTCTCTCTCTCTCTCTCTCTCTCTCTCGTTCTTAGATTTAATTTTAAACTTTTTCTTGGGTTTGTAAGTTCAAGAAGAATTCAAGCCATCACTTGGATTTTATTTTGGATTGCAATTTCATTCAAGTTTTTATTTCTCTATCTTAGTTCAAGTAAGTATTCATTATTTTCTTCTTTTTTCTTCAATTTCAAGTTTGTTCTTCAATTTATGCATTTTGCCTTAGCTCTTAGATTTATTGTTAGATTTGTGATTTGGTTTATGGAATCTAGGTGAGTGACACACCTTGATTATAGATCGGATCCTTGATCGTTTTTATTTTAAGTATTTCATATGCATTATTTTGGTTTTTATTTTCATGCATGATTTTATTTTGAATCCTATATCTACTCTTCGTTTCTAGTTATTTTTTGAAAAGTTTTTAACTTTCACGTCAACTCTTATTGCTCTTTCCATTGGTGTTTTTGATTTTCGTTAATTCGCATTATTTAAGTTTTAATAATCATGCATGCATAGTTGTATCTTAGGTTTTCATGCTTGTACCTTGTTGTTTCTTTGCTTTTTATTGCTTGTTTTGATTATTGCTTGCAATTTCAATACGGCATACGCACGAGGCATCCGAAATACTTGATTTACTTTTCATAGTTCGTCATAGATCATCATAGTTTCTCGTTTATTTCGGTTTATTTTAGTTTTATCTCTTAATCTCTCAAGCTAAAAACCCATTGATCCCTACAATCAATCGATTCCGATAATACCAAGCCACGCGAACCTTATCTATACTATACCCACCAAAAAATTTATAAAACATTAAGACTGAGTGTGTTGGTGGAGAAAAGTCGACAGTCGAGTGGTGGGTGGGGTTGGCGAAAATGAACGGACGATGAACAATGCTTGTTTTGTGCTACTAAGGTTTTGGCGATATTTTAACAATATTTTCTAATACTTTAGTTTTGCCATTGATAAAGATCATGATAGGACTGAATCAACTTGAATCACCATCTGATTCATTTGACAGAAAAATCGGTTAATTTGCAAGATTGAAGAGACTGGATAGCAACAAGCTTAATTGGGGTGTTGCACACATTCACTTCCGTGTGTTGAAAAAATGAGTTATGATATTAGTCATCATTGTTGAACTTTTGGAAAAGATTATGGTTGATTTGTACATATTTGTATGTGATTTTCGTGTGTTTTTGCATCGTATGTTGTGTGCTTTTATGTGTTTTAAGTTTATCTTTTTATCGTTTTTCTTTCTTTTTTATATTTTTTGTTTCTTATGGTGTTCAATGTGTTTTTACTTTATTTTGTTCGAAATAATCTAATTTTGTTTAATGTTAATATCTCAGCTCAAAACGAGGAAAACGGGATGAGCGATGAGCCGAAACCATGCAGGTGCCTCGACTGATGCACCGTCGACGCACTGTCGACGCTACGCCCGCGTCGACTGACGCACTGTCGACGCACCGTCGACGCGAATGTTCTGAAGCGTCGATCCTTGGCCCGTCAGTCGACGCACTGCCTGCCGACGCGTGCAGCCTGGCTCGCGTCGACTGACGCACCGTCGACGCACCATCGACGCAAAGGTTCTGAAGCGTCGATCCTAGGCCCGTCAGTCGACGCACTACCTGTCGACGCGTGCAGCCTGGCTCGCGTCGACGCTCCGGCAGTTTGAGCGGTTATTTTTGAAATTCTATATAAATCCGGTGGTTTCTTCGTTTTAAAAGTGCTGGGACGAGGGGGAAAGGTCCAGAATGATACAGAGCACCCTCGGTTCATGCCACCCTTCCATTCGAGCAATGTTAGCATTTAATAATTCGTAGTTCGTCATTTCCATGTCGTCCGATGTTCAAGGTCGTTTCTCGTCGCTGAAGATCGTTCGATGGCTGTTGCTTTCTTAGATTATAAGTTTTCTGAACTTTTATTTGCTTTGTGTATTTGGCTTTAATAATCTTTGCTTTGATGTTGTTATGTACTTTGCTTTTGCTAATTTAGTATAAACCTTTTATTGTTTTTCCTAGTTTTCAATGTATGTTATTGGCTTTAGTAGTTTAGTTGTTAGTTCTCGTTAGATTAGTTGTTTGTTTTATTATCGGTTGTGATCATGCTTGCGTTGTTATTATGAAGTTGATCATGATGATGTTTGTTTTCGGATAAGTTTGTCGGTCTAGTGTACCTATGGTCGTTTTGAACCATCGGGATTGACAACCCCGATCGTGGAGACGATTCCGGCACACTAGACCCTCGTTTTCATAATCGTTTTTTAAAGCTTTTTATTTCATTGCTCGTAGATGTTAGAAAACTTCAAACCTTATTTGATCGTGTGTTTATTTTAGTTTAGTTCAGTTTTTATTTTCATTTCTAAGTACGTAAAATCGAACACCGAAATAGTTTCCGATTAGTCTTCCTTGTGATTCGACTCGAGTCAACTTATCGCCTACAATAGCTCCGTTCTCTTGCGGACGAGCTTTTCATTATTTTTAAACGCGAAAAAGTTCGATTCAAAATTTGGCGCCGTTGCCGGGGAAGGCTAAAGGCTACGATTTTTGGTGTTTGCTTTTACTTGTTTGTTTGTGTTAGTGTTCGTTTGTGATTTTTTATTTTTGTTTATTTTTGTTCTTTTTGGTACGTTTAATCTCGGTTTTTGAGTGTTGTGCTTTGTAGCCACATTTTTGAAGACTTGAGGTTATTTTGATTGAAGATGGCGAATTATCGAGTTAGTTTACCATATGATGACCCTTACGCTCCAACTCTCAGTTGTCAAGTCCCTCCATCGTATTATGACCCGTATGCTCGGAGCGGTCAAGAATGGGCCCATACTTTTGACTATCCCGGCCCATGTCCTTCAAATTGCTGTAATCCGAGCATAGATTCTTATGGGTATTATGATCCGGGTCTTGACGACTCTTATGCTCAATTTGCCCCGCCTTATCCGAACGCGAACTCTTATGCTCCTACTTTTCCAGATTTTCATTTTTTGAGCTATGACGTTTACACTCCACCCACATCCAATGCGTATATTTCGAGCGGCGATCAYTCCGTCACTGTTTCTCAAGATTTTTTAGCCGAGATTGTGGAAGCGACTAGACGTATGGATGAACGCATAGAACGTATGGATGAACGCATAGAGCACCTCGATATTCAATTAGAGCAATTTGACAACAAGGTGTACGAGGTAGACCAACCTTGTCATGAGGAGTTGCCTTTCTTTGATATGGAAAATACCACCTTTGTTGATGGTAATTCCAGTTTTGATGATATTTTGAATGAGGTGTGCGAAGATGTGATATTTTTTGGTGAGAAGAAGGATGTGGAAGTTGGCATTGTCTCGCCCGTGCTTTTTGAAGATGTTATACAAAAAAGTGTGGGAGAATTGCCTTCTGGTGAATTTATTGAACCTCATGCCGTGCCGCTTGATTCTTTGTACGAAGATGAGAGGGAGGTGCTTGACGAGATAGTTGAGAAGGAGCCCGTTTGCCCTCTTTTAAGCCCAAATTCTGACTTTTCATGACTTTGAGGGCGTTGAGGCGGTGATCAAGGGAACGACAGAGCACGGGTTGGTTGATAGACGTTTCAAGTGCTCGAAAGATTTTCTAAGTCTTCCTTTGATCGAGGATCACCCCGTGTGCCCATTATTTTTTGATATATTCAAGGTGATCGATTACTCGCGGTTCCGACCTCCGAAGCTAGTTGGAGTATTCTGTATCTCGGGTTGTGCTTTTTATGCTCGCCTTGGTGATTATCATCGCCAATTCTTGATTTTAGAAAATACCAAGGCGTGGCACGACCGTCATCTATTTTTAGACCCGGGATGACATCGAACGTGGACGCCGTCAAGCTAGAGACGTTAAATAAAGCGCTTCTTGGGAGGCAACCCAAGCTCCTTTTATAATTATATATTTTTGTGTGTTTTGTTCTTCTTGTTTCAGGTCCCCTTCAATGTTGAGGCCCGTTGGATGATTCTTTTTGGAGGCTCGACTCATTACTACAAGCGCGAATTCAAGGACGTCTCTCTCTCTTTTTCTTCCTTTTACCATACCTTGCTTAATTTTTCATTTTATACAATGTGGACATTGTATGGTTTAAGTGTGGGGGGGTTTATCCTTGGGTTGGTTAGTAAATTCTTGTATGATTGCTTGTGGTTGATTCAAGTTGTGTGTATTGATATTGATTGGAACCTTGACGAAGTGACGTGGTTAGATGCTTTGGTTAGGATATTTAGACTTTCGTTCGAATAATAGTGTAATTATGGGGAATGAAGTGTAAATAATCTATGAAGTGTCTTGTCTCTTGTTCTATTCTTGTTTCGTTCCAAAGAGTCGAATACTCTCTACTAGCCCCATTTTCAGTTAACCTCTATAGGATTTTATGTAATTTTTCTTTTTAGTTTGGAGACGTCAAACTCCACGTGCGTTATTGAAGAATGTTATCAGTTGCACTTAGCAACATAAGATTGGAGTCAATGAACTCTCGCTTTTGATGTATGTATATTATACTCATTTTGTACCTCATCTTTATGGGTACCTTTTATTAAAAAAAAAAGAAAGAGAAAAAGAAAAGAAAAGAAAAGAAAAGGAAAAAGAAAAAAAAAAGAAAGAATAAGTACAAGAAGAGAAAACCTTGTACAAGTTGAGTTCTTACTTTTATTTTTTTTATTTCTTAGATTATATTGTTAAAGAGGTGTTTTGATAACTGGGCTAGTCGGGTGACGACTTGGCGGTTTGAGCAGGGATAGACTTTGGCCGAGGCATGGATGGGTGGACGTACATGGAGGTCAACTCGTTACTTTTAGGTGTTCGGAAGCTAGTCTAAATCTCTTATCTCA
>BMAC01000293.1:569384-586999 GCA_014905375.1 Phtheirospermum japonicum | reverse complement strand
AAATGTATTAGGTTTGTTTGTGAATTGGTTTGTTAATTGTTAATTGTTTATGAAAATTGTTATTTTTTATGCAAATTGTTAATTTTTCTGTGAATTGATTAGGGAAATTGTTAAAATTTTATTGAATTGTTCATTGAAATTGATTATGGAAATTATTGAATTGTTTAGGTATGAACATTTACGAAAATGTATTAGGTTTGTTTGTGAATTGGTTTGTTAATTGTTAATTGTTTATGTAAATTATTATTTTTTATGCAAATTGTTAATTTTTTTGTGAATTGTTCATGGAAATTGATTATGGAAAACATTGGCCTTCAATTGTTACCTTCTATTTAATTGCTTGTGAAAAACTATGAATTACGGGAATATGTGATTTTATTAATTTTGTGAGAAATTATTAAATATGTGAAAATTTGAATTTATTTGTTTGTGATGTAGTTATCAATTATGTGAATATTTGATATGATTTATTTTTTGGGAAATCAACTATGTGATTTATTTGATTGAAGTAAGTGCACATAGTCGAATATGTCTTCTGGCAATGAATACGACATGTATGCATCGATTTTACGAGACGAGAGTGGATATGCAAACGTAGAATCCACCGAGCATCATCCCCACCGGTGATCCCGGACTACCCCGCCGATTGCTTCGGACCAGATGAAGGAGGCGATTCCGAAAATGGTTTAGACGAACTAGATGATGATGGTCATGAAACTGACGAGGAATTCTTTCAGTTGGGGGGTAGCGTACCAGATGAAGATCCTTTTGAACCTACCTTGAATGAACTTGTCCCTACAATCCATAAACGAGCGGATAGAGGCTCGACACTGTACAAGAATATACCATTTTTCGATACCGTATACGAAGACGTTCCTATTGATTCTATTGGTGTCCCTCAACCGGACTTGTACTACAATAAAAACGAAGGAGTGTTGAGAATAGGCATGATATTTAAAGATAAACGACATTTGATGTAGGCTGTCAAAGATTACTCCGTGCGCGTCGCCAAGTGTTCGTATAGAGTTGTAGAAAGCAATCTTGTGATGTGAAAAATTGCTTGCATGTCGAGTTCACTTGGTGAGAATCATGTAGATATGAACGAATCATCCGAATGCAGATGGTGGCTCCGCGCTAGTTTTCGGAAACGGAAGGGTGCTTGGGTAATCACAAGACTGGGTTCTGAGCACAGATGTCTCGCATCGTTTACACGTAAAGATCACCCCAATTTGTGTAAAAATTTGATTGCTATGCTCATTACCAGCCACGTCGAGCAGGATCCGTCATATAGCGGCTTACATGTCCAGCAGGCTGTCAAACAAGAATATGATTACCTTGTGCCGTATCGCAAGGCGTGGCAAGGTTTGCAGCGGGCTCGTGAAAATGTGTACGGGACGTGGGAGCAGTCGGTCCAATATTTACCAAAATACATGGAGGCATTGCAGATGTACAACCCGGGGACCGTGGTCGAGTGGCGACACAAATCTTCTGGCATACCCGATGTGCACATGCAAAGATTTGTATTTTGGGCATTTCGACCATGTATCGAGAACATTGTCGCAAGGTGATCAGCGTTGATGGAACCTTTTTGGTTGGAAAGTACAAGCACACGTTGATGATGGCAGTTATAGTTGACGCCAACCAACAAGTCGTGCCTCTAGCGTACGCAGTTGTTGATTCAGAGAGTTACAGCTCGTGGCATTGGTTCCTTCACATGGTTGCAAAATATATTGTTCGCAACATAGAAAGGGTTTGTCTTATATCTGACCGGAATGCCTGTCTACTCAGTGCACTAGAACAAGTTCCGACATTCTCTTCTAACATTTTTTGTTTGTGACATGTCTCTTCTACTTTCAACACGCATGCCAAATCGGTGAAATTGAAGGATATGTGTTTCAAAGTTGGAGCAGAACCCAGGGTTGCAGTCTTTCATTTTTGTGAAAGACTGTTGGGAACACATCTCCAAACAGTACTTTCATTTTTGTGATCAAGGGCTCCTCATCAAAAGCGTTGCAATAGGTTTTGATTGGACAATCCTGCATTCATCACAACAAGTTAGAATTATAATGAAATATTCAAATTACTTGTAATAATTGAAAAAATAACGTGTTTAACTTATAAGCATAAATTTCTCTCGTACATTATGATCAACTAAGACTAATTTCAGATTACCGTTCCAAACAATACCAGGGGTCCGAACCAGTTCTTTGAAAAACCTGAATCGTTTCTGAAGTTGGACAATCCTAGTTGTGATGTCATCTTCAGATAGGGCATGGTGATTTTTGAAGCAGCAATTAAGTAAACACTTGGCTTCTTTCACTCGTTTGTCTGGTAACAGCCCATCATCTGGATTCCATCCTCGAATATCATTTTTGAGGATTAGGAATTCAATTAGACGTTCGTCTCTGGCAAGTGTCCACTTAGTGTTGAATTCACACCCGAAATCGAGTGTTTTCACCCAAAGTGTAGGAACGTCATCTGTGTCGTTGAAGTGGTCTGCCATTAGCTTTTTTTCAAATAAGATATGAAGTAATTGATATGTATTTGCTGATAAATTATCCATTACTTGTTCCCTGCCATATTTATAGCAATGAGAGCAATTATTCAAGTAATTTTGAGATTGTTTAGTGGCATAATTGATGACAAGGATGACAAGACAACACAATGGCAAAGCTGGGAAAGCTGCATGGCATTGATGTGTGGGTGGGCAGCTATTTATTTGTGTTTTGTGCCACAATGTACCGGTTGACAAGACAACACAATGACAAAGCAATTATAGCTGGCAAAGCTGCAGGGCATTGATGTGTGGGTGGGCAGCTATTCATTTGTGTTCTGTGCCACAATATACCGGTTGACAAGATAATACAATGGCAAAGCAATTATAGCTGGCAAAGCTGCAGGGCATTGATGTGTGGGTGGGCAGCTATTCATTTGTGTTTTGTGCCACAATGTACCGGTTGACAAGACAACACAATGGCACAACAATTATATCTGCAGGGCATTGATGTGTGGGTGGGCAGCTATTTATTTGTGTTTTGTGCCACAATGTACCGATTGACAAGACAACACAATGGCGCAGCAATTATAGCTGGCAAAGCTGCATCTATATGACTCAAACTTTTGTGCACCCCTTTTTAATAAATTAATTTAAAACACGTCAGTTTGCTCGCAAGTGTACGAGGTAACTGTAGGGTGATGAGTTTGACTCGAGTCGTATCTCTCGAGGAAACAACTGTTCGGTCTTTCGGATGTTTTTCTCAATTTACGAACTAAAATAAAATACATATACATTTGGGGTTTTAAAAGATATTGGGTTGATCATTATAACTAAAGCAATAATTAAACTAAAACTAATTAAACTAATCACTTTAAACTAGATTATCAACTACGAGCTTAAATTAAACTATCAATAATACGCAACCATAAATTAAACCTAATTAACGCATCTAAGAGTATAAACGTAAGAAATTACCACTAAGCAACGAATCACAAGAATCTAAGATTAACGAATAACTAAGCATGAATCAATCGCATAAATAAACTAAATTAACCAATACCCAAACATGAAACGATTTAACTAAGTAAACTAGTTCTAGCATTAACTAAGTAATTAACTAAGAATTAAACTAAGAAATTAACTACTAAATTAACTAAGAGTTTAGAGTACTTATTTGAACTAAGAAAACCAGTAAAAGCTCCAACTATTCCGGAGGTTGAACATTGATCTTGGGCGAAGAATGAATCCCGAACACGAATTCGATGTTTTGGACGCGTTGTTCTTCGATCCTTGATCTCCGTCTTCAAATCTCGTTATGAGATGTGGAATTATGTTTGTTATCAGCTAAAATACCCTAGGGGGTCGTGTGTTCTTTTTAAAATCCGAAATAATGAGGGTTTATATAGATATTGCAAGTCTTGGCGCACAAAAAACCCTAAAATCCAAATTCTGGGCCGTCGCGTCGACGTAGCGTCGACTGGCGCGTGCCGGTGCTCGGCAGACTTGGTCGGCAGGTGTGCGCGTCGGCTGGGCGGGAGCGTCGACGGGGTGCGTCGACATCGACGCTTCAGCAAGTTGCGTCGACAGTGGTGCGTCGACATCGACGCTTCAGAACGTAGCGTCGACAGTGCATCGACGGTGCGTCGACGGTCGCGTCAGTCGACGCGACTGCGCGTCTGTCTCCAATTCTCGATCTTTTGCTACTCGTTTCACCGGAAGGCTTGTTCTTCACTTCTTGAACATTGAACCTCATCTATTACGCGTTAAACTCTTCCGGTTACTTAGCTGTAAGGTGAAAAACAACGAAATATCACCTACTTGCATCAATTACGATCAAAATGCGGTAAAATAAGCTGAAATTATAAAAATACGAGATTAAGCTTAAATCGTTCAACTTACACCAAAAACAAATAGAAAAACGTACTAAAATACTAATAAAAATAAGGACAAATCTACTCTAATCACTATATATATGTACACACAAACAAACTTATCAAGAAACATAAACTATACTAGCTAATAATTGCTAATTTTGACGAAAACCATTCAGATGTTCTAAAAATAGACAATGATTACTACAATCTTGCACTCACCCCATGGACCATGGAGATGGAACGAGTCATTTTGGAATTTTTGGGCGCTCAGAATGAAGGGTATCGAAGAGGTGCAAAAAAAGCACATGTTATCATGAGCGTCCCGCAGGTAAAAACTATGCTCGAGCGTCATTTCATGTTTTCACCCACTATTGCAGAAATTTACGACCGGATAGAAGAAATGGAGATAAGGTACGGTTGGTGGAAGGCAAGACTTTATGAGGATGGTGTTTTTCTGGATGAAGAACGTCGATTGATCTGTATTGATACCACTATCAATAACAATGTCTCTCCAGCCTATGTAAAGTCCACACAGCTGTCTACATCTAATTATTTGGTTTGTGTTGGTTTCATTTCAATTACTAACTTTTTTTTTTCATAAAGGAACAAGTGGATGATGTATCACAGAGGTATTATTTGTATGACATCCAACCATTAATGAAGACCATGGAAGCAACTTTCAATTGATGCGTACTCAATGTATTAGGATTCGAATGTGTAATAAAATGGGATCAAAAATGATCTTAGTTCGAGTGTGCAACTATGCACTATGTTTAATTTGTAATGTTTGAATTTGTCACATCATCTGTTTTCTTATTTAATAAAATGTGTAATCTTTTGTTTTATCTTATTCAATAAAATTACTTCTTTAATGTTTATCTAAAATTGCTGATGACAATACTATACATGTATTAATAGGTTTTTCAACTTTTCATGTGACAAGACCTGACATTATTTCACACGTTTTTCAACTTTTTTTGTGACAAGACTACTCCATAAGCATTATGTTTTCATCTTTAGATGTGACAACGACAACACATTCAATACAACTGTCTTGTGAAATTGTAACTCATCTATAAATTTGGAACATTGGACTATATTCTTTACAACCAATTCACACCCTCACACCTTTGGTTTTCTCCATCATCTAAGCATTCTCATAACAAAACAAAAAAAAAAGAGTTCAAATCAGCCTAACAATGTACCATATGTTGAATTCGAAGAATATTTCTTTTCCTACGATACAAATTCAATCGAATGGAGCATCCATATGGATACTAAGCTTGTTGACGACCTCCGTGAGAGTAAGCTCCATGGTGTCTACGATCCCAAAAGAGGATTACGTAACAATATCACGTGGATCTTGTTGGACAAAATCAATGGTGTGTTCGGGAAAGACTTCACAATGGACGACATAACCGCTCGAGTTCAACTTCTGGAAAAACGATACAGGCATTTTCATATGATGTTGGAAAACGAACATTGCACTTGGGATCATGAGACCAACAAAGTGCAAGCGCCAGATTGGCTAGTACGATTTTGGAACGACGTCGCAGGCGATGCTGAGTTTACTGCTGCATATCTAAAACATGGAGAACCTTTATTCGGTTTGATGGATCGGGTATTCAATAAAAATTACTTGAATTGCATTTGTCAATACCACAATCTCATTGGAAATCCGCCATTACGAATGTGATCGCATCCGTGTAATATCAAATCACTGTAATTTTTATTTTAATCTTCGTTGTTGTTGTATCTTAATTTGATTGTATTTTTAATTTGAAATTAAAATTTCTTGTCATTTGGTTATTTATATTGTTTTATTGTATTTCTTATTTTCAAATAAACTTCTTGTAATTATAAGATATTATTATAATATATTTATTTATTTTAATAATAATTTTTTAAATAAATTATAAATATAAAAAACCTTAAAGTATATAATATAAATAAATAAATAATATGTGTATTAGGGTTAGGGTTAGGTTAGGTGTTATATTGGCCGATTTTTTTTTTTTTTTTGCATTTCTGCTTCGGGACGCCATTCCCAAAGGCGTCCCGACCCGGGTTGTTTTTTTTTTTTTTTTGCAATTTCTACCGGGACGCGAATGCCAAAAGCGTCCCGACCCAAAGTGTAATTTCTTTTTTCATTTTGGCCCAAAAAACTTTGGGGAAGAAAATTTTCGTCCGGACGCTTTTGCGAATATCGTCCTGATGGGTGAGACTCTTTTGTCAACCGCGTCCCGCCAGATTTATTTAACTTTTTTTGAAACTAATTTATTTTTTTAATTCCGAATTAAATTTATATTATTTATTTAATCAAACCTTATTTTGAGTAATAGTTGGAAAATTATGAGAGAGGGAGAGAGGAATCAGAGTCATTGCTGCGATTGGAACTTTGCCCTTCTTCCAAGAAATCCCATATAAAAAAAGAAGGAAAAAGATAGAAAAGAAAAGAAAAAGAAATTCAAAAACCCACAATTCTCTTATAACAAACGAAACCCCTTTTCTCTCTTTTCTTCCTCGAAAGCTTGTGAAATCTTCTCTATTCTCTTTCATCCTCCTAACTTCTGGTAACCCAAACCTATTGGATCGAAACCCAAATTGTAGGGTTTTATCGACAATGGCTGCGGCGACGATGGTCAGTTCAGCGGGAGGGCTACTGGCAATGCTGAACGAAAACGACCAGGCACTCAAGGTGCACGCGCTCTCCCATCTCAATACTCACGTTCACTTCTTCTGGCCGGAGATCTCGGATTCGGTGCCTCACATGTAATACTCCTTATCCTTTTCGTTATATAATTTTGCAATTAGGTTTTTGGAGCTGGATTTGTTTGTTAATTTTGATTGGGGTCTTGAATTGGGTGTTTTCGTGATGTGGTTTTCTGATAATTGTTGGAGTATGTTGGGAAGTTGGGTTTAATTTGGAAGCTTTGTAATTGTGTATGCTATTCGAGCTTTTTTATATTTTATTTTATTTTATTTTTTATCACCACAATTGTGTGATTAGGGTTTTATTTCATTATGTACTTCACATAGTGATGTTGTAGTTTGGTTAAATTGCTGCGGAACATAGGGCAGATTGTAGTTTTTACTTTGTGAGATGGATCGAAATAGCATCTTTTATAAGTTTCCCTTTACCTATTATAATATGGTTAATTGATAGGTTATTAAAAGTGGTTCATTGGGCTGTCGAATCGAATATAAAGTCCTAATTCTAATTTGGTTCGCCTATTTTATATTTATAAGCTCAGGTAGTATACATTTGTGCATAAATTGACACATTAGAGGATTCGCGTGTCATGTACTTAAAAGTGGAGCTAAATCCCCTTGATTATCTTATCAGTGCCTGAATTATTGCTGTCCTATGACATCAATTTGTTTGACTAGTTGGTTGTAAGCTTGTTTTAATTTTTTGTTAAGCTTTGTGTTGACAATTTCCCTCATGTCCATCTGTTTGTAAATTGACTTTGTAATGCAAAAAAAAAAAAAAAATCTCTTTTGTTTTGGGGCAGTGAAAGTATGTCTGAAGATGAACTCTTCACCGGGAGACCGCTAGCTGCCTTGGTTGTGTCAAAGGTAAACGTGTGCTATGTTTTGTTATTCAAATATTGTTTTACTTTGAGGTATGTTTTTTGCTCCTGTTTTGTGTGTGCTGGGGTTTACTTGATTGTATACTTCTCTGGTCCACTAAAAAGTAAACTTTGTGCTAAATCCCTATTTAACAAGAACCCGTTTTCTCAATCTCTTTATGTTGAGGTTTTTGCCTTTTCCCCTGCTGCATTTTATTTATTTGCAAATTTGTTGTCTTCAACTTGAAACTGGGTTCTTAGGAAATTTAGGGGTATCTCTGATGATTTCACAATGCAGTTCATGAAAAGACAGCTAAGGTTTTCGCTGAGACATCCCAATCTTAAGTATGGGTTCTTAATTAATTCAAAATCATTAGGTTTCATTTGGCTTTTACATGATTGGGTATACCGTATATGTATTTTTTAAGCTTTCCAGTTTCATAATGAAACATTTACTTAGGTTTTCAGTTTAATGTGCTCATGTTGAGTATATAGGCTGTTAAAAGACCATCTCGTGTAACATGGTCATTTCTTTCAAATAAAAAGTTAATACTTTTGAGGTAAGAAATCATACTTTTCAAAAAAATTACTTACATTGTTTGAAAAGTATGATTTCCACTATAAAAAAAAAAATATTTTTCACTATAAAATTATTGACCGTCATATAATGGTAAGGGAAGTCCATCAATTATGATTCTTCTTTGGAAGGCTTTATATCGTAATTTGTTGTTAACAAACTATTATGTGTTCTGTCCTCAGGTTTTCTATTATTTGGGTGAACTTAGTGACTCATTGTCATATGCCTTGGGAGCTGGTTCTCTGTTTGATGTAGCTGAGGATTCAGACTACGTTCGTACTCTTCTTGGTAAAAATTATTTGCTCATCTTATTATTTGGCATTTTATAGATATTTAGCTGCAATGTTTCACATTCTTCTAATCTAAATGGGACGAGTCTCTTGTTCATCCAGCCAAAGCAATTGATGAATATGCAAGTCTTAAGAGCAAAGCAGCCGAGGCAAATGATGACTCAGCAGTAATTGACCCTAGACTGGAAGCAATTGTTGAGAGAATGCTCGACCAGTATGTAAAATGTCCATTTCTTTTACCAAACTTAGTAATGTGTTTAATTGTGACCCCATTATCATCTTTTTTACAGATCTATAGCTGAGGGAAAAAATCACCAAACCGTAGGAATGGCCATCGAATGCAGACGATTGGACAAGGTTGAGCAAGCAGTTAAAAAAAGTGATAATGTTCATGCTATAATTAACTATTGCATTGACGTCGCTCACTCGTTTGTCAACCGAAGAGAATATCGTCTTGAGGTGACCTCATTCAACTTGATTTCAATCATGACTCCATAGACCTTTCTCATGCTGAAGTTGAGAAATGAAATAATATATATATATATATATATACACAGTCTGAACTTCGATTTTCCTCCTGCAGGTGCTCCGTCTTATTGTCAAAGTATATGAAGAGCTGTCATCTCCAGATTATTTGAGCATTTGCCAGCGCCTAATGTTTTTAGATGAGCCAGAGGCTGTAGCTAGCATATTGGAGAAACTCTTACGATCAGACAATTTGGACGATGCATTATTGGCGTTTCAAATAGCCTTTGATCTAGAGGAGAATGAGCACCAAGCCTTCCTTTTGAAGGTCAGAGATCAGCTTCCCAGTCCCAAATTACAGCCTTCTGTGCCCGTGCAATCGTCAGAGCCTGCTCAGCCAGAATCTACCACAACTACACCCACTGGACATGCTGCCACATCATCAGAGGATGTTCCAATGACAGATGGAGCTGCTCAAGCAGAGAGCAATGCAACACTTGCTGATCCATCCGAAGCAATTTACGCTGAGAGGTTAACAAAGATACGAGGAATTTTGTCCGGCGAGACTTCGATACAGTTGACCTTACAATTCTTATACAGCCATAACAAGTGAAGCTCTGTTCATTTTTTCTATTTCTTAATTTTTTTTAATTAACTCTTAACCGAATTCACTATAATGCATGTTTTGTTTCTTGCCCACTTACAGATCAGATCTTCTCATACTCAAGACAATAAAGCAATCTGTTGAGATGAGAAATAGTGTCTGCCATAGTGCGACTATATACGCTAATGCTATTATGCATGCTGGAACAACCGTTGATACATTTCTTAGGGAGAATCTGGTGAGTACCTATATACTAAGTTAATGGCTATTCTCGTCTTATTTTCTTGAATAATTTCAATTTCATAACTTTTGGGCTAATACTTGCATTACTTTTCAGGATTGGCTGAGTAGGGCTACCAATTGGGCTAAATTCAGTGCAACAGCCGGGCTCGGCGTGATACACTGTGGCCATCTGCAGCAAGGGAGATCACTGATGGCGCCTTACTTGCCACAGGGTGGTGCCGGTGGTGGTGGCAGCCCATACTCTGAAGGAGGAGCTTTGTATGCTCTTGGTTTGATTCACGCGAACCATGGGGAAGGGATTAAGCAATTTCTTCGTGAGAGCCTGCGGAGCACTAATGTTGAGGTTATCCAGCACGGTGCCTGCCTGGGTCTTGGTTTGGCAGCCTTGGGCACTGCCGACAGTGAAATCTTTGATGACATTAAAAATGTGCTCTACACTGACAGTGCGGTTGCTGGTGAAGCTGCTGGAATTAGTATGGGTTTGCTTATGGTTGGGACTGCAAGTGAGAAGGCTGCCGAAATGCTGGCTTATTCTCATGAAACCCAGCATGAGAAGATTATTAGGTATTTCTTTGCTGTTATTGTTGTTGTTGTTGTTATTATTATTATTATAAAATAATAATATAAAATATTTCTTTGTCTCACTATTTTATTTGGGTATGACATATAAACAGGGGTTTGGCCTTGGGGATAGCATTGACAGTCTATGGTAGAGAGGAAGAAGCTGATACACTGATCGAGCAAATGACTCGGGATCAAGACCCTATAATACGTTATGGTGGCATGTATGCTTTGGCCTTGGCATATAGAGGAACATCCAATAATAAGGCCATACGTCAACTGCTGCACTTTGCGGTGTCTGATGTCAGCGATGATGTCAGACGGACAGCTGTTCTTGCTCTTGGGTTTGTTTTGTATTCTGATCCTGAGCAGGTTTGGAACATTCTTTTTATTATTATTATTATTATTATTTTAAATATTTTTTTGGCCTTTTTTGTTTTTTGAATCTCACTGAAGTGGTATTTACTTTCTTCAAATGCAGACTCCTCGAATTGTTTCCCTGTTATCTGAGTCATACAATCCGCATGTCCGATATGGTGCTGCAATGGCAGTCGGGATTTCTTGTGCAGGTACTGGTCTTAGTGAGGCCATATCACTGCTGGAGCCTTTGACTTCAGACGTCGTTGACTTTGTTCGTCAAGGTGCTCTTATTGCAATGGCGATGGTGATGATCCAGACCAGTGAAGCCAGTGATTCTCGTGTTGGTACTTTCAGGTATTGTATCTAATGTGAATGGTGAATGTTCACTTTGTTTATAGAGGCACACTCCTGTCGAACCGCCTAACTGTTAGACAGGTCTCCTTAAACTAAATCTTGAAATCTTTAAAAAAATACCAATAAATAGAAAACCCTAAAAACTAAACTAAATATAAACTAAAAAAAAAAGAATCCTAAAAATCTAAAATTTTGCTCCTGTTCAGTCGGTTTTACGCAAGTTTTTGTCTTCTTTATATGTCATGTTTTCTCTTCATCTTACCTTGTTCTGTAATACTCAGGCGACAATTGGAAAAGATTATCCTCGATAAGCATGAAGACACAATGAGCAAGATGGGTGCAATTTTAGCTTCTGGGATCCTAGATGCTGGTGGACGAAACGTGACTATCAAGTTACTTTCGAAAACGAAACACGATAAAATGACCGCGGTTGTTGGTCTTGCTGTGTTCAGTCAGTTTTGGTATTGGTATCCGCTTATATATTTCATTAGCCTGTCATTTTCACCAACCGCGCTCATCGGTCTGAACCATGACCTGAAAGTGCCAAAGTTTGACTTCCTATCGCATGCAAAGCCTTCGTTGTTTGAGTACCCTAAGCCGACTGTTGTGCCTACTGCTACTTCAGCTGTTAAACTACCCACAGCGGTTTTATCGACATCGGCAAGGGCCAAGGCTAGGGTTACTAAGAAAGAAGCTGAGAAGGCACAGGAGAAGGGAGAGACGAGTACTGGGAAGGGTAAAGCTAGCGACAAGGACGGGGATGCCATGCAGGTTATTTATGCTACTTTCTTGATTTTTGTGAATTTAATGATGCCCTCGGTTTTTATAATTTCGATTCTTGTCATTCATTGGCTCTTTATAACTCTGAAGAAGACTTCAGTTGCTTTGCTGTTCAATTAGGTTTCGTTTACTTCTTTGAGATGGAATAAGGGATGATTGACAAAAAAGATTGATTACTCATAGAACTTTGATTGAATAATCCAAACAATAAACTTGGTGATTGTGTTTGGATGACATTCCGTTCGTCAGGGCCCAAATTTCATCTTTTCATTTTTTATTTATATTTATTGTTTTAGGGTTTTGTAATTCTTTTTTTAATCTTGCAGGGTTCTTATTTTTTAGGTTTTCACTTTTTTTTCCCTCTTATTAAAAGGTTTTTTTTTTGTTAGTTTAGTTTTCTTAGGGTTTTCTATTTTTTTTGGTTTATTTTAAGATATAGTTTTTGAGGATTATGCTATAGGCTACTTATGACTGATTTGCATAAATGTAAGATGATGGGATTAAATAAACCCACCTAGTAGGTGGGATGCATTATCCCAAAAAATGAATATTTAACCCGGGCTCTAGATCTCAACCCTAACCATTCATTGGCTCTAAATCATTATCCCACTGACTTCACCGTGTCTTAATGTTGTCAGGTTGATAGCACTGCAGACAAGAAACCTGAACCCGAGCCGTCGTTTGAAATTTTGACCAACCCTGCCAGAGTGGTTCCTGGCCAAGAGAAGTTTATCAACTTTCTTGAAGAGAGCAGATACGTGCCTGTCAGGTCAGCACCCTCGGGATTTGTGCTGTTGAAAGATCTGCGTCCTGACGAACCTGAAGAGTTATCTCTCACAGACACACCCTCGTCAGCAGCAGCATCGAACGCCGCTGGACAGCAGCAGGGATCTGCTACAGCAATGGCCATTGATGAAGAGCCTGCACCCCCACAACCATTTGAGTACACATCATAATAATATGTTTTATTTTATGCATAAGTTTCGATGGAGAAAGCTGGACAGCTTCAGAAGCTGTGTCAAGGGATCGTCTCTGCAAAATCTTGAAGTTGTATGTACTTTTATTATTTGTCTGATATATGCTTCTCCACTTCTATGCTTGTGTTTTCGAGGGTTTCTTTCTTTGATGCCGAGAGGGGGCGGGCTGTATTTTTCTGTTGGACAAAGTGAACTGGAGGAGCTTGCTGCATTTTCATTGTTTTGTTTAGCACACATTTTGTGTTTCTTAGTTGATTACGATATATTGGAACCTATGGTTTTTTGCTAGCTGAACTATATTGTTTGAGTCTGATGTATTATTTCACGTTCCGGTCGATGGTTGTTCAAACTTGATTGTCTCTTTACAAGAAGAGCACGTCTACATGCCAGTAGCAATCCAGATTTACCTTACATCCATCAATATGACATAGGGCTTGGTTGACTTGGAAGATAAATCTTAATCGGCTCTACAAAACTCTCGTTAGCTTAATACCTTTTACCCAGTAGCAAAAGGTTAAAACTGGGAAAAATTTTTTTTTGACAGTTTTTAAGATACTTAGGGTGGTAGCAATGGTGGGTTTTCGCATGGGCAAAAGCCAACTTTTAAAAATTTCTACCATTGTGGCTTTAACTTTTTAGCATGAATAGCAAATACTGGTTTGGTAAATACCAGTCCAGTTTTTAAGTGTGTGAGTTGATAGTATAGTAGGGCCTATATTTTTTCGTTTTTGACGTAGTACTAATGTGGCACATTGATCTTTACTCTAAACTATATCTAGAACCCATTAATATAATTTCTAAAAAAGAAAAAGAAAAAGGAACCCGTCAATATAACACATAAAAATGTTGCCGGGATGCCTAACGGGAGTCTTGGTCAGGCAATCATACTTGTACATTAAAAAAAAATAAAAAAATAATCATGCTGTGCATATATAATGTCTTGCAAAAAGACTTTTAAATAATTAATTGAATTACAATATATGGGTATAGTATTGTGCAGGGTTATGTAGCGGTTTTCTTTGAACAACAATAACAACATTTCATATCTTTTATCAGTTTCTAAAACGATTTTGCTGATAGTTATCCTTTCTGTCATCGATGACAAAATCAATATGCAGAATCCCCTCAATACTTTTTCTCTTCTAGAAAAAATCAACTTTCCGAGGGTAGGCAAGAAAAAGTCATTAGTTCCAAGCGAAAATATAAAGAAACTAAAAAAAATAAAGGGCTAATCATTAGTTCCAAGCAAAAATATAAAAAAATTAAAAAAATAAAGGGCAATACTCTTGTTAGGTCTTAGGTCGGACTAATGGCTCCTTTTTTAGGCCAAAATTTTATATCAATAAATTATAGTGCAAAAATTAATACATTGTAATAAAAATATCAATACATCTTATTACAAAAACCAATACATCAAATTAACTTTCTTGTATCAAACAAATAAAAATAGAAAATTTTTAAAAAATGAAAAGGGAGGGTAGATCATCTCTGTAATTTGACGCGCGCCTGTGCCATATACATCTGTTCCTGAATAAATGTTTATATTTGTTGTAATAAGTTTTCATCTTTACCGTAATAAATGTACATTTATAAATATGTGTAAAAATATTCATATTCGTTATGATAAAATGTAATGAACATAAAAATATTCATCTTCGTTTTTATTTATTTGATAAATGTTTATCTCCAATAAAATATGTAACAGGATAAAAAATTTCATATTCATTTTTTTATAAAAATGTTCTTCAATAAGAATTCACCAGGTATTTTTCGAATGTACAACAATATGAGTTCAGCCCAACAAAACGAAATCGGGTCATCTATGTGTACGGCTAAATTTTACCACCTCTGTTATTTACCCATAACATCCTTTAAACTTTCTTTCATGTTTCTATTGATATTATGTTTGAACTTTGTTTGATTGTTGTCATAGATATTGACTTGAACAAATATTAAGTGAGTTGAGTTCGAATAATTTGGTATATTTGCTAGAACTTATCAAAATTTAATTATATGCTCGAGTTTGAACTCAATCTCATGCCTCACAGATTGAACAGTTCAAGCTAGGTCTCTATGCATCATGCATATATGTTTGCTACTGAAATTTAGCATAGTTTCCACAGAAAAAAAATTACAAGTTGTTCATAAACCATAACAATTTATTTGGGTTTGTTTGGGTTAATAATTGGTGGCGGATATTGACACCTCAAGTTATAAATGCAGGGTGTTCGAAAGAAATTTTTGAATAATAATATTGTGTTAAAGTTCGAATAAATTCTTGAACACATATTTAATGTTTGAATTTTTTTTCCTGAACATATGTTAATATTTAATGTATTCAATTTCTCAGTACAGACATTAACACAATATTCGAAAATTTCATCGAAAAATTCTGAAGTTTATAATGGTGAAAATATAGAAGAAATTTTTTGGTTGTTTTAGTGTTTTTGTTTTTGCTTTTGCTTATGTTTTTTTTTTTCCTTTTGTTTTTGTCGTCGCATCGCAGTATATGCCAAGCAAGTTCAGTCAAAAGCATCAAAATCTTGACTTTTTGAGAAATTGACCGAGTCAACAAATGACTGAAAAGCAAAGTATCAATGGGGCTTGCCAAAGATATAAGCCCGTCTAAATTTGATTTAGAATTTTGTAGCATTTACAATGGACATCACAATTTTTGGTTCTGAGATAAATAAATCACAACGTCGATTATCTCAAACTATCAAAGTATCACCAACTCATTCAATACAATCCATAAAACATACTACATCATTTGGAATAAATTAATTAAATACTATAGCAAAACCAAAGCATTGAGAAATAAGTGGGCTTATAATGTATCAAATATCAGTAGTGATGATTATTCCGGAATTATAAAAGAGATAAAACTGTGTGTACCAGAATTTCAACAGCCACAATCTAAGTATCTTAACTTAGTGTATAAACCTGCAACTACGCGTCAATTGATAAAAAAATCATAAAAATATAATATTTATTTTAAAAATAAGTTTAAAAAGTAGACATTAAATAAAAAATGAAAAAATAATATTTATTTTAAATTTTGAACCTACCTTATACACGATATTATTAATATGCGGATACCGATAAATAATTTATCAAGTTCAAAAGGTGAATTATTATTCACTTTAAATTTTGAGAAAAACTCATTGTATACCACGTTTACTATTTTATTTTATATTTTACATTAAAACAAATAATCTTGAATCATTTACGTCTTTTCATTCTCAATAAGTTCAAATGGGCTCAGTTGGACAAAATTTGTTAAAATTTGTTCATGTCTATACACCAAACCAGCATGTTTATTGAAATGGGAATGACTCTATTTTTCAAACAAAGAGAAACAGATAATTTAGATAAAATATTATAAACTTATATATATATATATATATATATATATATATATGGATACTATAATATTTATAAAATTACGTAGATTGTGTGAAATAATTTACAGTTATTATATATTTACAGTTAAGCAATATGTATCCAAAATAACTAATTATTTTAAAATATAGAATATTATTAAAAAAAACGTTGAACATGGTTCACAAAAAGATTATTATTCGTTTAAATGTAGTTTACAAATTATAAAATACTTTGTTGGGAATGTTATTTTCAACAATAATTTCCTTATTTGTAGTTTGACTTTCTTAGGACGCAAAGTATTTTAGGACTCTAAATTTCTTTCTTAGTTGGAGTTTAGGATTTTATTTAGTTTCCAAAAATACTTTTCTTAACTTGTTTAACAAGACTTGGAGTCTTGTTATATATGAGACCAAGACGCAAAAGAAATACACGAGACGGACGCATCTTTGAAGCAGAACACGTACGACACACTCGGAGCTTTGCTGGAAAATTAGAAGGATCTATACATTGCGTAACCAACGGAGGAATTCTACTAAAGAAGAAGTGACGAGTATTTTGTGTATCAATTGTTTGATACAAGTTGTTTTTCGTATATTACTTTCTGTTATTTTGTAATTAGATTTGAACGTTTGAAAAGTAATATAGTTTTCGGGTTTGTACACCCAAGTTCGTAAGCACGTTTGCTTACGAACTGAAATTTAATATTTTGTGTTTTACTTATTTATTTCCGCTGCTGTTTCTGAAATTCAGTTGATGTTAGGTCTGGTGACATCTATCACGAAACCTAACATCATATCTGAAAACTGCGACAAAACTACAGTTGGCACCAGAGCAGGATACTTAACCTTAAGTATTTCGATCCTTGTTTTGTAGATCTGACTGAATGGACGCTCAAGGCAATCCAAGACCTCCAATCCTAAATGGAGAGAACTACTCTCACTGGAAACAGAGGATGCGGTGGCACATCAAGAACATCGACGACCGAGCTTGGAGATCCATCCTTGTTGGATGGGAGAAACCTCGTGTTGCTGCTGATGGTGACGGTGACGCCGTATTCAAGAGAGAAGAAGACTGGAC
>BMAC01000293.1:515444-527703 GCA_014905375.1 Phtheirospermum japonicum | reverse complement strand
AAATTCAGCTATTCGAACTTATAATCTAGAGAAATTATTCTAAGAACCTAAAACAAGATTAACTAGCATAAACGAACATCGATCATCTAGAACGAATTGGAAATGAAGTAAACTAACCAAGCATAAATAATAACTAAACATTAATTAAACTAAAAACTTCTAAGGTTCAAAGCATCAAATATCTCAAGAACAATTATCGAAAAGCAACTACTTAATCGYATAAATTAAACTACGAAAACGAATAAAAGGTTTAGAGTACTTATTAAACTAGAAAGCGTAGTAAATTCTCCATCTACTCCGGAGGGGTGAATGATCTTGGTCGAAGAACGGATCGCGAACGGACGGTTGGAGCTTGACGATCCTCGAATCTTCAATCTTGATCACTTGTTGTGATTAAGGTGTGTATGGTGTTGTTCTCGAACCTCACGATCAAGAATTCAGTGTATATCGGTAGGAGTGTATCTCTTGGGACGGACTTGGAAGGGTTTAAATAGATTTCTCTTGACTTGGAGCATAAGAAACCCTAAAATTCCCGATTCTGGGCCGTCGCGTCGACGGAGCGTCGACGGTGCGTCGACTGACGCGTGCTGGTGCTCGGCGTCGGTGCTGCCTGGCGCGCGCGTCGGCTGGGCGGGTGCGTCGACGGTGTGTGTCGACATCGACGCTTTAGCAAGTAGCGTCGACGTTGCGTCGACATAGATGCGTCGACATCGACGCTTCAGCAAGTAGCGTCGACGCTGCGTCGACTGACGCAGGTCATGACTCGCGTTGACGGAGCGTCGACGGTCTCGTCAATCGACACGGCTGCGCGTCTGCCTCCGTCTCCTTCTATCTGTTTGCTACTCGTTCACCGAAAARCTCGTTCTCCATTTCGCGAGTATCAACTTCATCTAGTTATGCGCCAAACTCGTCCGGTTACTTAGCTGTAAAGTGAAAAACCACAAATAATCACTTATTTGCATCAATCTAGATCAAAACGCGGTAAAATAAGTTGAGAGTACCCAACTTATACCAAAAATAATAGGAAAAACAAGTTATAAACCTACTAAAAATAAGGACAAATATGTGTTAATCACCTGACCGTTAGTGCCACCATTAAGGATGGACAGAAACTTTTGACGACATATTAGCGGTCGACTTAGAGGTAGCCCCGACCCCTAACGAGCCCATAATCCTATTTTTGGAAGGAAACTTCTTTTTCAAGTATTGGAAATTTATAAATACCTTTCATACTTTAGCAAAAATGAAATAATTAACATTTCTAGGGTTCCAAGGCATCACAGAGAGTCCAATTCATCTATCCATCAAGAGATTGAAGATTCAAGATCTAATCCTTATTTTCCCTTCTTACTCAAGAACAATGTTTGACTTTTTATTTATCTTTTATAATTTCATGAATACCATGCGTGAGTAGTTTATTCATTCCGATCCTTGTGATGTTGAAACCCATCGATTGATTATATTTTAATTAATTCCCGTAATATCTATTTCGTTCTTCATATGAGATTATTTGTGTTACTCTGTTTACATGACATGATTGCTTAATTTCTGATTTGGATTGATCACCTAGATTATGAGTTGGTTGTCAATTGCTAGAAATAGGACCGCTTCCTGTGTAATTGTCGTGGTTTCTCTTTCACTTGTAGCAACTAATAGCCGTGCATCATTAGGGGTAACACAACATAAGTGTATTAAACCGAGCTTATGAGTTTATTTACTTTGATTTTTATTTATTTATTAGTTCTCATTAGTTAGTTCATCATCTTTATCCCTTTTTATTATTTTAGTACGAATAATCACAAATTAATCCACACTCCTCGTGGGATCGACCCTTGCTTACCGCGTCTATTAGTTAGTGGAGGAAAGTTAAGGAAAAATAAAAATATTAATTTCATCGCGTAACGGCGTGCGGTCAAGTTTTGGCACCGTTGCCGAGGAGTGAAGCGTTTAGATTATGATTTTTACGTATTAAGTATTATTAGTTAGAACGAGTTGAAATTCTTGTTTGGTATTTCTTTCAGGTGAATGAACTAGAGATCATTCGGAAAGAAAGATTTGCACTACTATGCAGAGATCACCAAGAGAGATCGCGAGCTTAGAAAGAAGTCTAGAGAGGAGAAAGAGGCATTGGATACGGAACAAATATTACCGAATTACTTATCCGAGGAGTCTTCAAGTGACAACGAAGAGCGAGAGGATACGCGAGATCCACATTCCTCCGGAGAAAACGTAATAATGGCAGGAGTGAGAGAATGCACTTTGAAGGAGTTAGCTAATCCAGATCTCTCACAACAACCACTTTGCATCACATTTCTAACCATGGAGGATGCTACATTCGAATTGAGATCAGGTTTAATCCACCATATATCGTCGTTTCATGGACTAGGTAGCGAAGATCCACACAAGCACTTGAAGGATTTTCATGTCATATGCATGAGCATGAAGCCCGCCGGAGTAATCGATGAAAAAATTAAACTACGGGCGTTTTCATTTTTCTTGAAGGACCTAGCCAAAAATTAGATCTATTACTTACCATCGGGATCCATAACCACATGGGGGGCACTAGAAAAAGTATTTTTATAGAGGTATTTTCCCGCCTCGTGAATAGCAAACCTTCGTAAGGACATTTGTGCAGCAAAGTAGTCACAGGGGGACACATTGCATGAGTATTGGGAGAGATTCAAAAGGCTCGTCGCTAGTTGTCCTCAACATCAAATGGGTGAGCAATTATTAATACAATACTTTTATGAGGGTCTTTGTCTCAAGGATAGGAATATGATAGATGCAGCGAGCGGAGGAACACTTATGGACAAGACACCTACAGCAGCAAAAGAGTTGATCTCAAACATGGCAGCGGATTTCCAACAGTTCGGCAGTCGTGATGTTTCGCTGAAGACAGTAAACGAGGTAGGCACTGGTTCGTTGCAAGCTCAAATAAACAATTTGACATCCGTAATCAGTAAATTGGCTACAAGGGAACTCTCCCGAAGTTTCGACCATGCGTCCTTTGTGAGACGATAGAACACGTCACTGATGATTGCCCACGACTGTACTGGGTGCTGGTAACGGGCAAGGAAGGAAGTACAATCCATATTCAAATACTTACAACCCAGGCTGGAGAGACCTTCCAAATTTTAAATATCGAAATCAGCAAGGGAATTCCTTCGACGATCAAGACTAAAGACAACTTCAAATTTTCAAAGGGGGCAGAATTTTCTGAAACAATATAATAACCAGCCTCAAGCGGACGACTCATCCCCAACACTTGAGGAGATGGTGAAGGCTAGTGCTGTTATACAAAATGAGCAGCTCGAGAGCTCTGTTTGTTAAGGCTCGAACTCGACTCGTTTATTTTAATAAATGAGCCAAGCTCGAGATCATAAAATGCTCGTTTAGTTAACAAGTCAAGCCAAGCCCGGCTCGTAAGTTGTTTGATAGGCTCGATTACTGGGGTCCTAAAAGTAATTTCATATATAGATATATATATTACCCACCCCCATCGTAACCCTAATTCTATTTTGCAGATCGCAGCAAATTTCACAAATCGCATTGCATTTGCGATAGTCATGGCGAAAACCCCTTCAGTGATCCCATAGCCATGGCCTTCTTGAAAAGTGATTTTTTGCCAAGAAATGGATTGAAAAACAGCTTTTCAAGAAGTGGGTTGGATTGGAAGTTGGAGAAGAAGGATTGCAGAGTGGTGGTGAGATGTGATGCTACAGCTGTGTCTGAGAAGGAGGTTGCTGAGGCCCCGGGAGAAAAATATGAATACCAAGCTGAGGTGTGTGTGCTTGTTTTTTATTAAATAATAAATATTAATTATCCTTTTATTATTATTAAAAAATTTAATTTTGTTTAGTTGCTCTTTGAGTATTTTCTAGTTGTTGAGGCTTAGTTTAATTCTATGTTATCTACAAATTGACTGGAATTATAATGAGAACAAGTGAAATGATGGTATAGTTGAAACTTGAACTTGGAGTTGATAAAAATGGAATCTTTATATGATTTTATAATGAAAGTTGAGAACTTTCTGGGTATAATCACTTCTGAATAATGGATTTTGGGTATTGAATCTTTCTGGATATAAGACTTATGGGAGATGAATCTTTAAATTTGAATTCTTTCAGGTGAGCCTATTATTGGACTTGATAGTTCACGGTCTGTACAGCCACAAAGAAGTGTTCCTTCAAGAACTCGCCAGGTGAGTTTATGTTAATGATTACTCAGGGTTTTTAAAAAAACAATCACATGGCTAATTTTGAATTAATTAAATTATGCAGTAATGCAAGCGATGCCCTTGATAAGTTGAAGTTTTTAAGCGTAATTGAGCCTAGTTTACCTGGAGAAGCCGGCGAGCTCGAGATTCGTATCAAACCCGATCCAGATAATGGAACAATTAAAATAACGTATGTATTTTATTCCATTCTCCACACAGTTATTTAAATAAAGAAGTTTTTTTACTGTATATTCTTCGTTCATTCAGGGATACGGGTATTGGAATGACCAAAGAGGAGCTTACAGACTGTCTAAGGAACGATCGCACAGAGTGGCACTTCCAGATTCTTGAAGGCTTTGAAGGTATTATTCTTGTGTTGACTTTCATTACTTATGACTCGATTTAATTACGATTAGTCTCTATAATTAATTATTAGAATCTCGCAATATGCAGGAAAACAAGGATCTTGGAGCAGACAATAGCTTGATCGGTCAATTTGATGTTGGATTTTATTCTGCATTTCTTGTTGCTGAGAAGGTGTGTTAGATTCTTGCATATACTATGTTATATCTCGTATTTTTTATTTTTATTTTTTTTACAAATATCTTTTTTTTTTGTTATTTAATTCCATGTGGTGGTGACAACAAAGAGCCCCCGATCAGATAAGCAGTATGTTTGGGAAGCTATGGCTGAGAGCAGCTCGTATGTAATTAGGGAGGAAAATGGTCCTGATAAGTTCCTTCGTCGAGGAACACAAATCACACTTTATTTAATGGTATGCATTTTTTGTTTTTATTTTTAAATTTAAAAAAAAGGCTGAAAACTTGGTCTTTTGAATTTTGCTCAAATTTGGCGACATGTTGCAGGAGGATGACAAGTATGAATATTCGGAGCCAACCAATATCCAGAGTTTGGTGAAAAATTACTCGCAATTCGTTTAATTTCCAATATATACATGGCAAGAAAAGTCAAGGGCTATTGAGGTTAAATCTCAATATTTTGAACAATAGGCTTTCGTTTCTTATTCTGTAGATAAAATTTAATGCGTATTTTTGAAAGCTTTTATGACTGTTGACACAGTGCAGGTGCTACTTTGTGGCAACAATCGGATCTGAAATCTTTATGGCTTGAAAACTAGGCCTCGTGTAAGTGTAATAAAATTTTTAATTGGTTATTTAAATTTATTGAAAATTTTACTTTTCTTATTTTTATTGAAATATAATGGCTTTCTTGTTTTTGTTTTGTAGGATTCATCGAATGTTGTTGAATTATCTACCTATCACGAGGTTGAGCTTCCTCAAGATTGAGTGTTTGTCGAAGTTGCTGTTATTTGATGATCGAAGGTTGGAATTATTGTCGATCTTGATGTAATTTGGATTTGAGCCGCTATCTTTTATTTTGTTATATTATTAGGAAGTTGTACTTGTTGTCCTTTAGATTTGAGAAACTGTAATTTGGGAAGTTGTACTGTATTTTCTTTTATTGAAAATATCAAATTGGCACAGGTTTATTTACAATTTGTGAGAATAGGACAGGTTTCTAAGTAAATAAATTTCGAGCTCGAGCCTGAGTGATCGAAGATTTCTTAGCACTCTAATTTTAGAAATCGTCTCTGTAATAGTACGGAGTCGATTGTAGAGCGGTAAGTTTTCCCGAGTCGTGTCTCTCGAGAATAGATATTATCGGCAGTCGATGTTTTTACTTAATCTCTTGTTAATCTTACTTAAACTAATCTACACTAGGAAAGCAATAAGTCATTGATTTGGGTTTGAGTTTTTAATACTAAAGCATGAATTGATATGAAAACTTCAAAACACTAATTAAAGCAAAGGACAATTATAATGAAAAGTTTAATTGAAAATAACTATTTTTAGAAGATTAATTAAGCTCTAATTAAAAACCCTAAATTACTTAATTAAGACAACCAAATTAAAGAAAGCTAGTAAGTTGAAAGAGAAATGGAGGGAAAAGCTTGAACATTTAAAGAAGTCAAAAGCATTTAATAAGTAAGAGTCAACTTTTTCAAAGAGGAAAGCTACTTGTAACTTTCAAAGCTCCAATGTTTGTTTGAACAAAAAGAGTAAAAAGCTTCAACATGCAAGTTTCAATGGAGTTTTTAAGCAAGAAGAAAAATAAGCTAGCAATTGGAAGTGAGAATTTGAAAATGCCAAGAGAAACAACAACAAGAACTACAAAGTAACAACCAACACATAACAATAATAAACAACCAAGAACAACAACAATATGAAGGGAAAATATTACCACCAATTTTACTCCAAAGAATCTTCAAGGTCTATGGCTACATTCTTCAAAATGCTAAGAGCCACTTCAACAATAGCTTCACAAAAGATGGAATACAATCTTCTCAAACTACTTGCTAATGGAAATCTAACTACTAAAACTAACTAAGCTTAAACTAACTAAGGATTAATCTAGGGTTTAAGGATTTGAAAAGCAATGGAATAGTACAACTGCTTGGAAGAGATTGAAGGGGTTCAAAATCAACCAAGGGAGGATAAGGTTTGGTTGAGAGAGGGTTGTGATATATATACATGGACGCAGGGACAAAATCATCAAAATGGGTCAAAACCACAAAATTTCCTGCGTCGCGGTCGATCGACAGGCAGTCGATTGACTGACCTCCAGTCGATCAACGGAAAACCTGTCAATCAACTGCTTCATCCTCCGATAAAACTTATTGCCGAGCAGTCGATTCAAGCTTGTTCAGTCGATCGACTACATGCCAGTCGATCGACTGGCATGGCTGCTCCCGACTCGGTTTCTCGTTCCCGCTCCCACGTTCACTGGTTATTGCTCCTCATTCGCGCTATGTTCTTTGCTTGTCTGTTCCAATCCGAGTCGAGTGGGGTGCCCCCAAACGTGCGCGGGCCCCGCTTGATCATCCTACGGCCAAAAGTAGGAAAACGAGTGAAAAGCAACAAAAATATAATAAAAACCGCGCGAATGATACAAATACTTAAAAATACAAAATAAGGCATAATCGACTCCTAATACCCATCAATGCAAGCGAAACACACGCAAACACAACACAAAAAAGTTAACAAAAACACGTACAAAAACGTGCAAATCAACCACCCCACACTTAGAATGATTGCTTGTCCTCAAGCAAAATTAAATCTAGAATTACAAAACTAAACCCTGGATGATCCTAACTAATGCACAAAAATTTAACTCGAGACGTCGCATGCTACAATGTTGGCTTGATCAAAAGTGACGACAAAAAAAATGCGTTGACAAGAAAAGTTTAGATCAACTTTCGGAACCTAAAAGTACTAGGTAACCCTCCAAGTCGGTCCCCTCGTCCTTGCTCCGGCTATGGTCTATCCACGCTCGAACCATTAATCAGCTCCCTACTAACCTCAATCATCTATGACTCTCTTTGACAAACAAAATCTAAAAAAGAAAAAATAAATGTGCAAGGGTTACACGTTTATTACGTAATAACTTCAAGGATTTATAACGTATCCTTGCTTATTCATCATTTTTTCTCCATTTTCTTTTTCTTTTTTTTTAAAGGTTATATACAATACAAGGAGAATTCAACGGCTCCGATCACTCGTTGCTACTAGCAACTTACAATGTTCTCGATCGAGCACATAGAGCAATTGATGACTCCAAAATACAAAATAAATCCTATAGAGAGTGTTCGATGACGAGGCTAGTTGAGGCACTAGTTCTATATTGAGTTCAAGGATAGCACGAAGCTAAAGCCGAATAAAGTTTCCAACATATCAAATTACCTAAGTACACTAAATCCGATTGAGATTCTAAACTTACTAATCAAATCATCAAAACCGCGTCACTTCGCCAAGGTTCCAAGCAATATAACACACATACTTCTCGAATTATCACAAACAAGCATACAAACAATCTTAAAAACCTAAGGCGAACTCTAACCACCCCACACTTAAAACCTAGCAATGTCCCCATTGTAAATTAAGCTAAAAAGCGGTAAAAAGTGTAAGGGAAAAGAAAATGCCCCTATCTCGAGCTTGTGATGATGCGGTCGTGCATAAGTCCTCTCTGAGAGTCGAGACAAGCGATCTACACGAAATAAATAAACGGGGGGTTGCAAAAATAAGTTATGTACAAAAAGTGAAAATCTTTTGGGGATTTTTGAAATTTCTATTTTGTTTTGATATATTTTTAACTTTTAAGAAAAGGGGAGGGGAAAATAAATCCAAAGGCACACTATATACAAAAGCACGAAAAATATTTTTGTATTATTTGTTTTTATTTTGTTTTGGATTTTTCAAGAGTTAGATAAGAAATAAAAGAACATAATCGAAACAAAATAAAACAAACGGAAATAATGTGCAAGTCTTATGAAAACAAAATAAAAGGGATAATGGGAGGATCAATGACGTCTCCTACATCGGGGTTGTAGATTTGCGTCCTCATCCTCTCCTTCCTCCTCTTCTTCCTCGGTTTCCTCGTTCTACTCCTCGTCGCCGCCTCCTTCTCCTTCGCTTTTGTCTTCCTCCTCGTCCCGACGCAAACGACTCTCCATTAAGACGAGGCGGCTTTGGAGGGCTTGATGGGCACGGTCGTTCCTAGCTTGTCCCACCCTTAACTCCTTCATGTCGACGTCGAGCCGGTCGAAACGCGCAAACACTTGGCGTTGGAACTCATGCCAACCCATGTCGGGACCCGGGCCGGTGCTCGGGCCTCCGTAACGCGGGATTGCCGCATGACTCGTGCTCGCTCTGAACGACGCGCCCGAACCGGTGTTCGGGGCTTCTTCGGCCTCGACCCCCTCATCATGTCGCCGATCATATTCGTTTTCTTCTTCTCGTTCGCGGCGGGGGCGGCGGGGGTTCGCCGAAATCTTCAACATCTTCCAAACCAATTCTATGGGCTCTATCCTCTCCAAATTGGCCGCCTCGGGATCGAACCCGAAGTGACGGGCTAGTAAAGTAATCATGGGCCCCATTCCGACCCGGGCTACACTCCCGCCTCTTATTTTCTGAATCCCACGAATCCCGACATGGACATAGGGATAAAAAGGGATTTGACGCCCATGGTTCAAGCACCAAAGCACGTATACCTCGTCTTGGGTGAGGTTAGTGCTCTCGTGCTTGCCCATCATGATGTGGGCGAAAACTTAAATACCCCCAAAAGCGCCAAATCGGTGATAGCCGAGGCTTGGAATTGAGAAGTACCACGCTGTTAGAAGAGTTTTCGTGGTGTTGAAATAAATCAACGGGTTCATGGCTTGGTATTATCGGAAATCGATTCGATTGAAGGTTTCAATGTGTTTCAAGCTTGGAAAAATAAGAGGAAAATGAAAATAAAATAATTAAAATAGCTAAACTAAACTAGAAAATGAAAGTGCAAGTGGGTAGAATGCCTCGTCGGATGCCTCAAATGGAAAATGCAAGCAAGAAAATGCAATATTTCACCGAGTACAAGCATGCAAGCACAAGGTACAACTATGCATAAAATCCTAAATAATGAAAATTAGCAAAAATTAAAAGCATCAATAGAAAGAGCAATGAAAGCTGACATGAAAGTTTAAAACTTTAAAGAAAATAACAAGCAACAAAGAGTAGATCTAAAATTTAACTTAAAACTATGCATGAAAATAAAATTCAAAATAAAGCACAAATAAAACTCAAAGTCATGATGATCAAGGACCCGACCTATAGCCTAGGTGTGTCACTCAACTAGAATCCATAGTCAATTCACAAGATCTAACATGAAATCAAATAGCTAAGGCAAAATGCATAAATTGAAGAACATGCATGAAATAGAAGAACAAAGCATGGAAATTAAAGAAAGCTTACTAAAATAAAGGAGAGAATCTTGAATCCTTCTTGAGCTTACAAACCCAAGGCAAAGCTTGAAAATTAAATCTAGAGAGAGAAAATTAAGTCCCAAACCCAAGCTTGGGTTGGGAGGAGGTGTTTTACAAAATGAAAGAGAGGTTCTATTTATACAAGTTAATTAGGGTTAAATGAGTCAATTATGACATAAGAGCTTGGATTTCCATGCATTGACCAAATTTGACCCAAAATGGTCAAAATAGACCATTTGGGTCGAGTTGGGCTCGATTGGCTCGGCAAAATTGCAAGGTGGCTCGACATGGGCCGAGATGGCTCGGCGCTGGGCGGGCTGGCTCGGTTGTGGTCGGCAGCTGTCGGCAGGGGCTTGCGGGCGTGGTCGGAAGCTTTCGGCAGGCATGGCGCGCGGCACTCGGCAGCTCTCGGCGGCACTCGGCAGGCATGCGCGCAGTCGATCGACTGGCTCGGCAGTCGATCGACTGCCCTCGGCAGGACGGGCGTGGATCGCCACTCACTGGAAAGCAGTCGAGCCAGCCCTCGGCAGTCGATCGACAGCGCTCGGCAGTTGCGCATGGGACTAGGCAGGCGTGGCCGGCAGCGCTCAGCAGGTATCAGCAGCTTCGGCGCTGGGTCTCGGCAGGCATCGACAGCTTCGGCAGCTTCGGCGCTGGGTCTTGGCAGGCGCGCGCGGGACTGGGCGGGCGTGGCCGGCAGCGCTCGGCAAATGCCGAGCAGCTGTGCGCGGGACTCGCCATGGCTACCAGAGCCAAGGGCCAATTTTCACCTTCTTTTTGCCTTCTTATCAAAACCTAACACAAATAACCCCATACACAAATTAATTGAACTCAATTTAGCCATTTTAAGTATAAAATCAACAAGAAACACGAAAAGATCAAAAATCAAGAAAACAAGTGAAAACCTAACAAAACACGACTCAAAAACTACTAAAATTAACATAAAATCCTAATTAAAAACACTAGACAAACACCACAATTACATGCAAAAAAACTACCCCACACTTATCGGTTTGTTCGTCCTCGAACAACGAAAAGAATCGAGAGTGTACATGCAATGAAGCATTATGTAAAAAGAAAAATCCTTGTGCTTATCCTTATTTAATATGATGGAAGTATCAACATAACTCGCTATCGTCAAGCATTGCTCGTATTACTCTTTCTCAAATGCAAGCCAAATCGATGACTTCCTCACAAATGGAATTTTGAGGGTATTCGCTCAATTCGCTCAAGTATTTGATATGGGACGTGTATACGCTCGAATCGGACAATGCATGCACTCGTCAAGATTTCACAAATCGGACGCTCAAAATTGCTCATAGTACATGACCAAACAAGAATCGAAAGAAGGTCTTTATTATGGGTTGTAATGTTGGCTCTTTAGTAAGGTATGGAATATATGGATATAGTGGCTAACACACGATCAAACGTGATCAATAACACACAAAATCCTAACTTTTAAAACCCGAAGCTTATGATCGCTTCACCTTTCCCAATTCACCAATCTTTCATTAGAAACCCTTTCATTCACCCACATTCTCGACTTTTTATTTCACAACACTTAGAAGCTTCTTGAATTCACTTCTTTTTGCTAAACATAGCCCTTTTTGAATTCGGCTTTTCTCTCGAACGCATGCTTTATCACTTTTCGTGATTTGTGTTGGAGTATTATTCTTTTTTTTTTTCTTTTTTTTCTGTGTATAAGCAACTCAAAACCCAAAACCCACAATCGATTTCCCTCACATTTCTCGTCAACTAACAACACACCCTCTCACCTCACAATGTGCAAAGATACAAGAGCTAAAATCGAGCTCGGCTAACAAGAAACGGGATAAAGGCTCAAGGGGGCTCGTTTAGGATTTTTAAGTAGCTTACATATATGAATATGGCGGAACAAGGGTGATATATGTGCCTCGAGGTCATTTTCGAATTCAATCATGTACGAGCAAAATCAAACCTCCTCAATGCAATTTCCATAAAAAATGCAAGCAAGCCGATAAATCACACAAGGCTACTCACTAGTTTGCACCGAATTTGGGAGCAAAATCAAAAGAGCTTTTAGAGCTTTGAAATCTTTTCACGAGAAAATGTTGATTATATATATATATAGGCAGTTTTTTGGACGAAGCACAAAAATTCAACCCCTCACACAAGAGGCTTAAGACATGCAAAAACTCGACAAGTAAACTATTCAAACTTCAAAGTATGTGGAGTTGTTCTACAAT